>LUCM01008702.1:136783-274962 GCA_008360955.1 Fasciolopsis buskii | reverse complement strand
ATCTGATTATCGATCAAAGGTCGAGTATACAAGGCAGCAGTGAAGTCCGTATTGCGCTATGGCATCAAAACAGCCGATGAGAACGGAAGATATGCGAACAATCTGTGTTTGAACACTGTTGCCTCTGGAGAATTGGTAGGACATGGTGGGATAATTTTGTGAGTAACCGAGAGGTTGGGTGTAAAGCACTGGATTCTAGGGTCCAGTCTTTAGAGGAGGCACTAAATAAGGATAGGTCAAGTTGGTTGGAATACGTTTTGCACATGCCGACGGATTGCTTGCCTCATCGTGTGCTGTTCTTCGAGGCAGTCAATGTTAGGATGATGGATCGGGGTGGTCAGTCGATTAAATTGGAAAAATTATGGAAACTTCATTAGTAGGATGACTCTTGTAGGTGCAGTGTGACTACCAGGTTGGGGTAGTCGAAATGCTCCCAGGCGATGCCTGAACACATTATGTGACATGGCTCAGGACCTCAGTCGGTGTTCTTGCACCTGAAACATTTTTTAATTGTGAATGTTATAATGTTAATAGCATAGCGTTATTGGTAGATGTAATGCATCAACGTTTCGACTACCGTGGGTAGTCTTCCTCAAGGAAAGTTTTACAATCAAATTAAAACCAATGCATGACGCATCGATTTTTCTATACACCCCTTAAATCACTTGGTCCTGAAACATTTTTTCTTCTGTATGTTGTTTCGACTTGCTGTTTTGCAGTCGATCGTTCATTAATTTCCGTTCTTTGTTGTCTATGCAGATGTTGTGATGCAAGAGGCAAAACCAGAGCAAGTTGGCGCACGGTTAATGGTTGTCCTATCTGAATTCAACTGAGAACACATTACTGGGGTTGGACTGGACAGTGCTATTCAAAACCGATGATTGCACTTGGTGAACTTTGCATTCATTATCCGCTAATCATATACTGATTATTTTCGATCTTGGTCGCCCTAGTCACAATGAGACTACTCCTTGACGTTATGTGGTGATTTGTGTGAGCCCAAGATAGAAGGAGCTATTCAGAAGGGTTACTTTGGATGCCAGATTTGATCGTGGTTAACGAGCTAGTACGTAAGGGTCAGTAAAGTTTTGCGCCAAAGAACTGGTTGATAGGAGGCAACTTGCTTCAAATAACCAAATGCTCATCCCTTAGGCAGGTCGACTAAGTAAAAGTGAAAAAAAAAACAGTTGGTGGATAAGACAATCTCCAATCGTTTGACGAGAGAATGTGTAACTTGGAGATCTGTCTCGATAAAGGGGAAAAACCATCTCAATTTATTGGGTAGCAACGGACCAACTAAGTTGGGAAGCCCCCAGACCGAACAGTGTTGCCTGGTACCGTTTGGATTACCCTCCCGGGTGCCTGGTGCAAAGAAATTGAATCGACAACGAGAAATTGCTTCAAGCATCTGGATGAGCACAATCGTGCACCATCCAAATCAAGGTCTTACATGGCAGAACCGAAGAGGCTGCATTATTATTCTGTTCCTATGTTAAACTGATAAGGGTCACATTGTTAAAGGGTTCAGCTAGGGTTCCCGACCAGAAATCTTTTTGGGGTGTAAGAACCTACTAAATCTCACTTACGTAAAGGAATTCTGAGCTCTTTCATTGAGAAAGCATGCCCTTAAAACCGCAGATTATTAGCGTTTTGAATCGTATTTGGTCCACGACAGCAGTCAAATCGTCTAATTCGTGGAGTTTTAACATGAAGATCGCAGGATTCGGAACTGCATGTTGCAGGACAGACTTTCTATTTGAGGGGTATCAACTGACAGCAAATCCATTCATTACAGTACGACGCTAGTTTTACCAGTAAAAGCATGCCAATAAACTTAAGAAGTAAAAAATTATTGGCAGAATAGTAAACGAGCTTATACAGAATTGTGAATGGCAAGGATAGGTAAAACAGCCAGAAAAGTCAGAATATGACTTCTAGTCATTCCACTTGTGACCAGCCAGAGTGCAAAGGCGCCATGGTTCTACCACAAATCGAGAAAGATTTCAGTTCTCCCTGCAAACCAATCTTTGGGCTCCAAAAATCTTGTCTCGCTAGTCAACTGGCTGATTGAACTCACTGTCCCATATGCGCATGGCTGCACTCACCTGCAAAAAACGGGTTTGCAAAATTATCACATAGTTGCGGGAGACTAACCTCTGTTCCAAATACTCACCAATCCCTTTTTCTCGAGCAAAATTAGCCGGAACAACCAAAAGAATTCGACGAAATGTTTGTTTGGACCTCATGGAAGGAGGTGTAGAATTTCAACTTTTGAGCTCTTCAATTTATTTCGTTACACAATGCATCTGCTGTTTCGATGGAATTTGGTAATAGGTACATACAAGGTTAACATCCGAAGACGGTATTTTTCAAAACCGTTTGCTTCTTTTGAAGTTTGAGCAAACACCAGAAATTAAGCAGCACAATTGAACATCGAGCTCCGTTACAAAAACCTAGTTGAATTTGGTCCGTTCTTAATGAAAATATGTTCCTCTCATCGAAGTTCGTTTGAAGAATGGACAAGGTCGCTTCAGGTTACGGGAGAAGAAGTCCTGAATTTACTCCAGAAATCGAGATTAAAGATTGCGAATGAGCTTTGCTATTGTTCACTATATATTTCGACAGTCTGGTCCTCTGTCCCTCCCCCTTAATTTCGGAAATATGTTAGCAATCTCGTAAAAAATCCGGAAGAACAAAATGTCTGATAAATTCAGCCAAAATGTCCGAATTCTGGTTGGCATGACCGATAAGGTTTTACTGAGCTGAGTTCTCAGTTTCTTCATCAACGGTGACACATGAAAAAAGATGAGTGCAAAGTTTCGTGAGAAAGATTGGCAATACATTTTGAAAGCATTTTAAAACATTTAGTGGAGAAAAACGCAAGCAAAAGCACAACAAGAAAGTTATGTTTATGGGTGCGTAAAATAATGCGTGTAAAAACGAGGGAGAAATAATGAGATCACCCTAATGTCCGCTCATAGCGAATTTTACTAGCTTGGTCGTCCAATTCAACTGCTTCCAGCCAATTTTCTTGAACTCATTTATATAGCTTCCGGCAAAATGCGCATCTTCCTTGAAATATACTACTTACGCCTGCCATTCTTTCTCGGTTTCCTCAAACAGAACGCAGTCCTGAATGGACACCATGGAAAGACATCCAATCACAACTAGTTAAGAAACTGGAGAGAAGGGACTCTTCAGAGTGAATTTTCGGGTCCCAATTTCGTCCAGGCATTTATGGGCACTGTAGGCAGTGTGTGGAAGCGCTTTGCCTTGATAAACCACGATTGGTAAGTTAACTTAGAAAATATGTTTTTCCGCATGACATTTGTTGCCGTTTCATCTGGAGCTGTCATTACTACAGTGTTATTCACTCCATTCCTAAAAATACTATTCAGACTAATCACATGGACGAGAGTTTTTCCAGATCACAAACCGAAGACTATCAACTCTAGTTTTGCTGCACTCTAAGATTTTTGGTAGACACCGCGGGTAGTCCCATTGTGATGCTAGAATTGCAATCGGAATGCTATCCAGAATTACTACAATTGCTTTGCGGACTATAAAATTAATCACTTTAAGAGTTATTCGTGATAACCAGAATCACAAGGGACTTTTACTGACCAACCCGGTTTGTTTACTTGAGCACCATGTTAATATGAACCAAACAGTAAAACATTTAGGTTGGGCGGAATCACTAGGTCTATTTTTAACCTAGATTCTGGGCAGACTTGTTACTTTGGTCTTGGTTTCGGATGAACATGCTATATTCGTTTAATATAACAATTCTCAAAAGCCGGAGATATCTATATTTTGACAAAAATGGACTAAAAATAGTCACACGAATTCTATTCTACATCTGTATTTAAACAAACGGCGTTTTTGCATTTTTACCAAAACATTAGATGAAAATGATAAGTCACTGCGTGAATGATTGGCCCAAAAACGACTTATTTCCAAAGCCAGATTTGTTCCACGTTAAGTTTTATACGGCCTGGTGATTCAATGTCACCCAAATTTTGCGGTTAATTTTTGCATATTAGCACACACAAAACGGAAAGCGCAGAAAATACCTACAGTCTAGGCTGGAAAATCTGATTTGATATCCCATTAGAAGAATATGAAAGTAAGCATAAACTTGAAACGTGAAAACCAATGTAACATACGATTGCGGAATAGCTCAGGATTCTTAAAGTTATGAATGGACGTGGTTGAAAAAGAAACGAATCACGTGACTGTTTAATCAAGTATTTTACCATCTGTTCTCGGAGAATTGCTCAGACGGTGGTCTTAACACGTGATGAAATAATGACAAACAGGCATAGTAAATTGGAGATGGAACTTCTGCTGCATTGTCACACTAAATGGAGCGCTAATAATGGGAGATTCAATGATTGAAAGGTCATCGCAAAAATTGTAATCAAAGTGCATAACTGTTACATTCCAGTTAAAACGTCAGATTACTTGTAAATAGGCAAACACGAAGAATACAAGCTTGTGGACCTACGTCGCTTATAAGCGACAAAATCCACCGCATAGCTGAAAACTTGGCAGTACGATTCTGCAAATAAGGTGGACGTGAATGCTTAGACTCAACACGTCGGCTCAGTTCCTGTTTCTTGAACGTAAGCAACGCAAAACAGTTTAGGATGTGGAGATAAAATTTCACTATAGAAGGAAGTATTAAGTACGCTTTAAACAGATATCACGTATATGGCTGACTTTGTTGTCTGAAAAGCTGTGCACGCGAGTGGCTCAGTTGATTTGCATCACATGTTGTGCGTATGGTACAGAAGAGTTAGCAATGCATCCATAATTACTTATCATGTCCAAATTGTTACCGGTGGCATAAAACAGTGAACTGCTGTGTTTGGAAACCTTTTTAGATA
This sequence comes from Fasciolopsis buskii, assembly GCA_008360955.1. Classification (NCBI taxonomy): domain Eukaryota; kingdom Metazoa; phylum Platyhelminthes; class Trematoda; order Plagiorchiida; family Fasciolidae; genus Fasciolopsis; species Fasciolopsis buskii. The sequence goes on along the minus strand of LUCM01008702.1, from coordinate 270,073 downwards.
AATGCATACAGCATAGAATTTACGACCTGCGTGTAACTGTTTCGTGATATGGTGCATTGCAGTTGGAATTATCTCATTACGAAAGTAGTTATGACTGAATTCCCAGGAGATCTTCAGCATGGACATTTACATGCAGCTTACCCGGTCTGACGACCACTTGTCCTCTCATATCTGTTGGCACTTTCAGCCCAGCCGGGTTGCTTTTTCACGGTTTACTGAAATTTTCGCACTCAACCGAAATGGTTTGATTTGAAATGTTTCTACATTTCTTTTGTGAATCACGTGGGCGATCAGCATGCTTCATGGAGTGAAAATTTCTATCAAGAAAGAAAACAAAGCAGTAGCGAAAGGAGCTCATTTTTGATAACTTCTACATTTGGATAGTACAGTTGTATATATAAAGAACTCGATAGAGAATAACATCGGGATATGCAAATAATCAGATTGGGTAATCGAAAGAAAACTGAGATGTTCGGGAAAGGAAAATGAAGTTCATTGGATGTTGTTTGGCAATGAATGTGGATGTAGAAAAGATGCAAATCTCTGGTTTGGTTGAAAGGATTGGTCACTTCTGGTTTCAGGTGGACGGGTCACGAGACGCGGTTGTGTTGTTTGCGCAATAGTGTCATTTACAGGACAGGATAGGAAGAAGTATTTGCAACTTGTTTTAGGGGACAAAGGGATCCGTTGAGTAATCCACGTCTTTGATGTGGCCAGACGCCGTGCACAAACAGCTTTTGATAGCTGTGGTGGTACCGCGTAGATAAGTTTCGTAACCTGTTTCATGGCCAGTATCTGCCAAATGTGCAACGACAACACTGGAGATTGTCGGCTGATTTGTTTTCCTTAAGTCCTTAAAAGAGTTGTCTGATCTTTCTACTTATGATAGCTAGCCGAATGCGAGCAAACGGAGGAATATATGATCATAAGGAGATAGAGAGAAGCAGTTTATCGTTCATGTTCATGGAGAAAATGGATAGGCCAGTAAATTGAGCGTATAACTTGGAGAGAGGAAATTTTAGGGAAATCATACTTCTTAGTTTTCTCCCCCCACGCGCATTTCCAACCAACATCCTATGAACTTTATTTCCCTTTTCCAGACATTTCAGTTTTTTGACGATTATCTAATCTGGTTGTTGGTATATCTTAATGTTATCCTTTATTACGTTCTTCACATGTATGACTGTAAGGTGGAAGTTATTGTGAAACGAGCTAGTTTCGCTACTGCCCTGTTTTCCCTTTATTTGCGATTTCTATTATTCGAGGAAGCAATAGGGAACACCTTATTAGATAACCCAAAGGTGATACGTGGGATCCCAATGTATGACCGAAACAGCAACTAAGATTTGTGTACAATGCATGTGTCAGTCTGTAATTTGATGTACGATTATTTACTCGAAGATCCTTTGCTAGAAAAACTTTAACTTTCGTGTCTCATATTCGTTTTAAATGGATAAAAAGTGGCAAATACTTGCAACAGGTTCTTGTAATATACAACGTGCGTTAAGCGATTCAGCAAAGCGCAACCGATGCGTCCCTGTGTGCCGAATTTCACACAGCAGGATGAGTGTGAAACAAAAAAATGAAAATGTTTTCATTTTTATCTAGGCCGCTGCCTTGTAAGTCCCACATATGAAACTGACAGAGTAAAAGTAGTTCGACTGTGGCCCCATGATTAACTTTGCGTTTGTTTTTTCAACCAACTTACAGAAATCCAAAAAGCCCATTTCTCAATGGTTGCACTAGTTAGGCTAAGGTTTTTTCGAAGTTTAATCCCAAAACGGTACAAAAAAGTAAACAGCATCCATATGAAAACAGGTTTATGTGGGGAGTGACCACGATCCCAAACATCATTTTTTCGGACTAGCCAGAGGTTTCGGTACTAGCTCGCGAAATGGTCAAAACGAGCTGGCCAGATAAAACCTTCTAAATCAAACAAATGGACAGTCGGGTGAAAGGCCGGTATGCGTGCGAATCTGTGCCCGTGGATAGGGGAAACAGAAGTCAATGAATTATACAGGTTCCCGTTCCGATAGTTCACCTCTAATCGGTATGCCTGATGTGGATACGGCTTCTTAACTAAAAGAGCATGATTTGATTTGTCTTTTAAATGCAACGAATTGATTGGCCGATTGTCTTTCAGGTAAGTGCTGTCACACAGTCAGTAACTATGGGCATTTCGACACGAATGTTGCAGGTTCCACTGCTTCTAATCGTCAGCCACTTTGCAAGTCAAAAGATTTACAGTAGCTGCAGTGCTATTCTTCAAATAGCGTGCCTGTATAGAATAATGAAGATAAGTATTAATTATTATTATTATTACTGAGAAACAGTTATTTGCCTTGAAGGGCGAAACCTTTTACTTCTGGCTAGTAAAACTAAGCATATTTTACAGTTGCATAATTAAAACGTTATTACTGACTACTAAGGCCATGTGTGAATCAATATTTTAAAAAATGAATTGATACCAAATTTTTGTCTATGCCTGAATCTTTGGGTCAACACCAAATGTCTATGTAATCCATTAATCCAATATGCCTGAAGAAAGGCTAACAATCGTGGGTCACAGTTTTTTTAATATTATTTCAAAACCCCAAGGAACATCACTACGGTGATACAAGTTGTCTGTTGACTGAAGGGGTCGAGTTTCTGTTATTCTTCCGCCTGCCGGATTATCAATAATTCACCGATATTATTGCCAACTTAGGCAGATCAGTCCCATTTACCTACCATAGGTACGATCCGCCCGGTTTATGCTTTTATCCCACGCAACTGCAATTGAACTGAAAAAATGATATGAGAGGCGATTTGGCCGGACAACCTTATCGAATCAGTTATAGGATTCATTCTGATGATGATTTGCGTATTATACAGTTCACTCGCTAATTTGGTAGTCTGTTGCACACATTGATTGTTTTGGTCGGTTCATTTGAACAGACGATCACTCTTGAATGGTAGCGTCAGCTTAAAGTGATTTACCACCACCAAGTTGGTTGGAATTACCTCAGGCTCTGCTTTGTGAACGTCAGTAAACTTATTGCTGAGTTTGTCCGTCCTGAGAATCATTATTAGGGACTTTTTCCTCCTGCAGATTCGTCTGTTCTGCAGATGTTCTGGGCTCACTGAGAAAGCGTTTTTACCGGAAACTTCTTGTGGGCAACTGGTGAGAGAACAGGAAACCCGAACACATAAGCCACTCTAACTTGTTTTGAAATAAGCAATCCTTTGTATCGGTTTTTCAGCACGTGTGTTCATCAGGATGTCTAGCAAAAGAAGGCTGCTGTCCATTCCCATCTGGTAGGAAGGCATTGTGCAAGCCTACGGATAAATTTGTCATATAATTTACATCTTCTAACAATCAGCCTAAAATCAAAGTAAAGCTTATTTATGATGAAACAGACATCATGTCTATGCAATTTTTTTCATGGGTAATTGGAACTATACTTGCTAGCATGGGTTCAAGCTGTCTGCCTGTTGGAACGACATCATCCCGTTCGTAGTAATCCCCGTTAAAGTTAGAGTGCATGTTCCCAGGAAATTAAATAGCAAGGCTCCGGATGCACAAGCCATGACTGGATTGAATGAAGTTCGTGAGGGAAGTAGTGTCAAACAAGAAATTCGTGTCCCATTAAATTGCCACATAACGCAATATAATCGGGTCGACATCTGAGAGAAGTGAATTGAATTCTTTTTACCACCTAAGGGATCACGCACCTTGTTATTAGGGAAACAGGACTAGCTTGATAATAGGGACAATACCTCGAGAATCCGTCTATCAAATCTATCCACTCATACCTGATTTCAGTGTCAGATAACGCGTGTGAACAATCGGCGGAGAAACCAGAATGCTTTGAGTCCTCGTTCACCAGTTCTCGGCTAAATGAACTCGTTTGGTAGACCGATGTCACGAATTAACTTTGATCATGGCCCACAAGGATTGAATCGAACAAGATTAGGATAATTATCGCCTTGTGAAATGAGTAAAAAGAAAAAGAAAACAACACAAAATTAAATAAGGAACAACTCAAGAGAATTGGAATTGCACATTCTGAGAGGTAGAGTTAGAAACATTTAATTCCCCCTATCAATTGGCTTGCACACGTGTGACCAATCACATTTTAAGCCGCAAACCGCGAATTCAGGTCGGACAAATGAAGCAGGTCGAGTGTAGAATAATACTGGTTTCATGATTGGAATTGACCTAAGTCTGTAAGATAAATCCCCGGCTCATGCGCTAATGATTAGTGACCTTGGTCCGTACTGAACCGGACCCACTTAGGAGACGTGCCCCTGAGTTTCAGTGCCGAAGACTGAATTCTTTCACAAAAAACTAAGGGAATTTGGGTGTAGATTTTTTTTTCACTAATCAAAACGTTCCGAAGTGACGGTTTTTTTCCCCAACAGGTGCGTAAACAGTCAGCAAAACTTTGGGCACTGGATTGTACTGCGATTTCATAGACGTAACGAATTGTCCGATTCTGTTTGCATCGAACATCTGGTTGCAATTAGGCTAGTGGACAATAATTCTCAAACCATCCCCACATCCAAACCAGGGTTGTGCTGATCCTCTGAATAAACCGTTCCCAATTAAGTTACCAAGGCCTAAACTACGTGGTTCTAATTGCTCTGGATTTTTTGTACTTATTTGCTTGTTATCTTGGCTTTGTTTTTCTGGATCAGTTCGCATTTTCTTGTATGTTATTGTTTCTAGTCCCGTTCACTAAGGATTACTACTGCTCTAGGGACATACAAGCTTGTAGTCTCGACAGTGCTGAGCAAGAACTGATAACCTTGAATCGAAAATTGGATTGGAACAGATCATGATAAGATTCTATTGAAGGAAAAAGCGGGACGTCGGATGCTAAAGTAGCCTGTGGAGTTGGGGTTTGAGTGATTTCTTGGTTACTTCCGAATTCTGCTTCCCAATCAGCCAATCTCGTTTTGTTGAGTGAGAACATCGCACATTTAAAGACAAATTTGGTTGCGTATTTACCCGGATATCAATATGTTGTGTGGTGTCCGGCTCATGTCTTGGCTGATTCATTACGTTTTGTGGATTTCACCTGATTTAGTTCCTGTCGTTTTCTTGTCGAATCCGGACAGCTGGTCCTGTCTGCTTAGCACACCTTACGATATGGCCTTCTCAGTTTGCCTTCCCTCACTCTAGAATTCCAGTCACGTCCCTGTGTAAGCTGGCAGCTAGTAGCCAATGTGAAAAAGCTGCCTTGAGCTGGACTTATCTCCTGTGCTTGCCGCCGGCTGACATGAGCGGAATGCATTCACTTTTGTGCACCGATCGCTGGTTTTCTATAACGGTCCGTCATCGTGCAACAACCGATAACCCCACTCAGGGGGAAAATGGAATAACTGCCATACCTTCACGGGGTGTGATCTCTTGCTCTCAAAGGTTGCCGTTTCCATGAGGACGTATAAACAAAGCAGTATTGGCGAGGGAAGCTGCAGCTAAAAACGGTTGAGAAAACAATGGTGGGTTGATGTGAAAGTAATTTGTATAGCTCAACAACACAGCCAGGTATATTAAAGTCGATCCGAGTTCAATACTTGCATGGATTACTTAGTTGATGTATGTTTGCGTTTCATATGAATGCCCCCTCAACAAGAGGTTGCACACTAACAGATGTGAAAACTCCATGGTTCACTTGGTCACCATCGGAAATGCGTGAAACAGAACCTTAGGTGGTTAGCAAAGTCGAAGTCTGTTCAGCTTATAATTGGTTTGGAAGAGTCATTCACTGCATTCAGTCCATTCTCATGACATTCTTCTGACCTGCTGTAAAAAATTCCAGTTCTGAAGACCAGTCATCTACTATCGAATTAGGATTGTCTTCCTGGAATGTGGCACGTATCCAACCATCTGAGACGGAACACTATTGAACAGCAAGAAAAACTACTTCATCTTAACATCCTTTCTAACTTAGTCAGATGCCAAAATTAATAAGGATTCAAAGATAATGGTAAATTTTAAGATGGGTTAAAGTGGTTGGATGGATCCGAACGTTGGTGTTGAACGCTGTCGATGGCTGAGCTTCACGTTCAGAACATAAAAAATTCATCACTCATTCTAGGTGACATCATCATTGTATGGCAGTAGCTGACTGTGGTTTTCTCTTTGTTTGGTGCGGGTCCATGTACCTGCTTTTTTCCACTCAGAGAATTGAAAATGCGATTATGACTTTGCGGGACTGACGTCCGGTAATTCGACTTATGGTGTGAAATTTTTACCGTTGATTGATAATTCAACGTTGTGGATACACCTACTTGCATTTGGGTTAGCAGCAGCGATTTTTGGAACCTTTGCTGGATAGGTCGGTCCCTAGCCTTCTTCGAAAACAAAATGGGTTTTCCCTCGTCAATATGTGCACGTGATCGACTTCAAAATGCCCACTAATTGTCTTGAAGAGTGCCAGGCTTCGTCCAGACTGGAACTTTGTCCCTGTTAGTCCAAGTGATAAAGAACAAAGGATAGCATGTCATGTCTTCTTGTGATTAGTTTGAGTTCATACATTCTTGGTTTTTGACCGTTGCAGGTTCTGTCACAGTGCATGCATTTGATTCCGAATATGAAGCTAGTTGTTACTTCGGTTTTTAGCTATTCATTTGGTTTAGCTATAACGCTTCTCATGGGTTCAGACAGTCTATTATGACTTTAGATAGAAGCAGACTTACGGTTATCCTGAGTGTCGTTCTTATATGAAGGGAATGCCTTCGCTAGATTACAGCTTTCTGGCAGTTTTCTTGCTAATCCCGTGTAGGGCTCTTGTTCTGAATACCCGCAACGTTGGAAAGTCTCAAAAATACAGGTTATTTTAGCTACGTTGCGCTCCAATGAGTTTTAATTCAGTAAAACAGTGTCCAAATGCATGATTTATTGTGATTATCTAGGTGATTACAATGAAAGCTTAGCCTTTTGGCCTTTGTGGTTCACCAAGATTTACTGATATCTCCTCGTTCGTACATGTTGCTATTGAATTTCAAATACGTTCTCAGACATAGATACGGTAGTTAACTGATTGCTTTTGTCCCCAAAAGGTTTGTCAGGATGATATTCTTGCAGCAGTTTTTGTATCTCTTGTTGGATCTTAGTTTAAAAAAACTTTTTGTGGTCGGGGATAGATAACTATTGGATTCAAATTAGCTGGGGTATCAAAAATCTCTTGAAATGTTCCCAAATGACCTCTGCTGAGAAAAGTTTACTCACTAAATTCTCATGTAGGAGCCACTTTCAATAAAGTGCATTTTTTTTCGCCAGTCACAAACGGTTTACAAAACATCCATCACTGTGCTTGCCAAAAGGCGTATGAACTAAGCAGCCAATTGCCGCCCTCTTGTCTATTTACCTTGCCGGTTAAGCTTGGGAAGTTGGAGTGTGATGCTGTGGATCCCAATGAAACCACTTGCGTTGACCTGGGCAACCTAACAGCACCGTGCCTTCAAACCAAAATAGGCACTAATGAAAAATAGTGTTTGCCTTGCACTCTCCGAACCACCTTCGCTATTGGAAGGGCATGCGTTTGGCCACTTCCACATTCTGGACCAAGCTGTTCTCTTCAGCTGCCTCTATGCAGGCACGTCATTTTATCACGAAGGAAACGGTTCAATTCGGTCACCAAAGTGTATAGCAGCTATCCGTTACTGATCTCATTCAACCAACTAGCCCCACCGGTCCACCGGAGTTATTGACAGTGCTCTACGCTAATGGAACGCAAATCACCAACTTGATGCTTTGATTGGGCGACTAGGTAACACACTTCCAATCCCAAATTAGCTGTACATATGCGGCTGCTAATGCGTCAAGTAATTCAATGTTCCATATGTTGCTTATGCCAAAGATGTACTCCAGGAAAGTGGAAGGTCGAAATTACTTACGAGCTCTGAAGTCCTGGGAAACAAACAGAAAAGACGTTATTTTAGTTGGGCTTCCTAAAGGCGGATGGCTCATTCTGTTTAAAAAATTGGATTGGCTGTTTATATAAGTTTGGACAAAAGAAGGATTCCAGGAGCTTGTGGTACGTCGACGACTGTATCTACTTTCAAAAAGAGTTGCAGCATAACGTTGTTTAAATATCAAAGAATCAATCTAAATTTTGCCTCCTCAAAAATCCTGGTGTTCTCTATGCAACGAAGACTTTGTCCGTCGAGCGAGGTTCCAGGTTGTGGCAAACAGGCTGAGCTTCTCCACGGCCAGGGGCGCGCAGACCGAATCTTATTATTTGCCAGCTGCCTGACCGTCGTCAAGCCCACCATAGGCTAACTCTTGTTGTGAACTTGAACGTAAGAGCTACCGCCGATTCTGTCTATTGGCTAGCACCGTGGACTTGCATGTTGAAGAACTGCTTGCTCGGAAAGTAAGATTGTATTCTGAACTTATTCTACTCGCAGAACGCGGGCAGAGTAGGAAGTATGCGAGCCACCTTCTGCCGGTGTATTGAGTTGTGTGGAAATTTGCGTGCGATAAATAACGTCGCATTTCAATTGTGAATTATATGATGCTAATAACAGCGTCGTTGATAGATGTAATGCGCCAACGCTTCGGCTGCCGCGGGCAGTCTTCCCCAAGAGAAGTTTTACAAGCAAAAAAATGTGAGGGTAAAAATAAAATAAGAAAGTAAATAAAATAAAAAAATATACTCATCACTTCGTGGAAAATATAGAAACTGATCAAGGAATAGCACACTATGGTAGGTTGCTCAGGAATTCGGTTGAAATCCGGTCATGGTTTGTCAAAATTCGCGCTAAATATAGCATAATGGAGTTCCCATAGATATTGATTCTGGAGGGTATGGAACAAAAAGCGGATCGTGCAGAAATATGAAAGTGACACTGAAAGATCGTTGTGCAGGGGATGCGTGGGATATGCAAGAATTTTGTTAGCAAATATCTTACATGCTGATAAGTTTTGATCACAGATTAGGGGACAATTCAGTTAGTGGTAAGAAGGACACATGGCTAATAATTGATAGTCCCCAGCGAAGTAAACCTGTGACAGTAACAGGAGAACAGTGAAGAAAGATTGGAAAACACATTGGTATACAAATCGGGAGAAGGTGCTTTGTTTCATCTCGCATTGCTGAAGCCTCCTGATTTGAAATGACAACCGAGGGAGATTCTTTACACAAGTAGAAATGTGAGAAGTCCACTTCAGATTTTTTCAGTAGTAACTCCTAGATATTCCACAAACTCAACCGTCGCAAGTGATTTGAGTTGATGAAAGACCTGTCAGGAATGGCGCAAGGATCTGGCGAGAGGAAAGAGAGAACTAGACATTCGGGCTTTTAGATGTGTTAAGAGGATTATAACAGCTCCGTGTGAGAAATCAATAAACAGATGACAGGTTGACTGGACAAAAGGTTAAAATCATCACAGTCATTCGAAACGGATTGGAGAAGAAGGGCAACAATTCTCAGCATAATATCTTAAAACAGATAATCACAGGTGAGCTGTTGATAAGTCGCTGATTGTAAAGTAGAGAAGAGAAACGAGTGAAAGAATGCAACCCTGATGCGCTCCCATAAGTACCAACCGACTTTAAAGTTTTACTTTCCATTCGTATCTAATGCTGGTTTTCGATTATACGCACAGGTTAACCAGACAGCCTGTTAATCTAAAGGCCAGGACATGCAACACGAACTGCTTCCGATTTTCGTGAATCGAAGTAAACCGCTGGGACTAGGAATCAAATACCGATTATTGTCTGAACGAAACGGCGCACCACCGACACAGCTTTCATCGATGCGATTTCAAGGACTGTACTCCTGCTCGGCGAATTGAAAGGAGGCGACAGGCTGCTCCGAAAGTGAGATCCTGATATGATTGCTATAGCAAGGTTTGAAAACGATTCGCCTGGAGAATATACAGCTAGAAACACACGCAGGCGCTAAGCTAATACCAACCAGCAATTAAGCTCCGATCATTTTACAGACAGACTTGTTAAGGCGGATGCAAAGCCGCAAAATGGTCCCAGCTAAAGTCTATTGAACTGTTATTTTTTTAGGATGGGAAATAATGGCATGTCAGGGTCTCCAAACCAGTCAGAGCTGGAAGAGGACAGATTGATGATTGTGATGTTCAGAGAAGCCAACTCGTGATACGGTCCAGATCCACAGCTCAATGCCTATTAAAGAGCTGAAGACAGACTGGTCAAGAACAACTTCTGCTGGTAATTTTATGGTGCTCGTGACAATGTGCGACCCCTCGATCTCTAGAACACCTTGTAACTGTACGATATCATTGCCCTGCCCAACATATTGTCGGGTGTTAGAATGGAAGTAATAAGATGAAAGCATGATTGAATTACCGACCCTATGTGTCCAGCGAAACAAGATCAACGATTCACGATATTAGCAAGTTACGTACAAATACGTCTCGGACTTGCACACCAGAAGAGAGTTAGACAATGTAACATGCCTACATGGCCCTCCAGTATTCCTTTTATCCCGAAACTCAGTCCTCAACGCGATGCAAGAGCTCTGGAACGTCGACATCGACCACGAATGAATCAGCGATATCCCGGGTTATCCAGAACCCACGATCTTGTATGCTCAGTAGCCAACACAGCTGTGAAACCTGGAAATCGGTGATATTGAAGTATGTGAAGGACCACGATCCCCTTTACTAAACAGAGAGCTAAGATATTAGGGTCACTTACTCCCACTATCAGCAATCGCCCGGAATGGACATCTTGGCTGTAAAGGTGCATTTAAGATCTGCTTGCCAGCCAGTACGAGTGCATATTTTAGATCGATGAGAAGATCGTTGAGGTGCAGCAATGCGTGATCTTACTCCATGTTGATAAACAATTAGGTTTTTTAAACAACAGTAATTCCGAGCTGTTGTAGCGTCGATCGGAGATTATAAGTGAACCAAATATGCGACAAGAAAACAACGGAATAAGGATGACACAGAACTGTAGCGCAGCCAGTCAGAGGGCGCGAATGAGAGAGGGAACCTGCTTATATCCTTGTACTTCAGTTTTGCTGTATAGTAACTGCTAAAAAAGGCCTTTTGTGGGATTGTGAACGTTATTGTGTAACGTCTTCGTCCACCAACTTTGTTGAATTGGATTTTACTGAGACCGCTGCCTTTCTGTTGGACGATTTCATTTCTTCCAAGCTGCCTCAAATTACTTAGTTGCTAAAGTTACCGGGCTTAGCGTGAACGCTGTTCCACCCAAGTGCATAACATTTCTTCAGAACTCCTTGGTATATCCTCATTAGTTTCCAGTCTTCTTGAATTGTGGCAGATGGAGGCAGTCCCGTTTGAGCCTAATCACATCAGTTCGCGGACAGGACCTGGTCAAAAAGGAGCTGTTACTTCTCCAACATATTATCTAATTTGCGCTTCAATATTTGGTCGATGGTTTTTCCACTACTTCGGCAGGAAGCCCGTTCCATATTTTAATCCCCATCTGCGATAGAGGGAACATCAGTGATAGAAGCACTGATACCTTCTTCATCAGCATAGGAGCGTTCACGCTTGCGGCTTTGATCTCGAAGGGGAATGTTTGCCCGCAGGTCGAGACCCAAGTCTCCACAAATGAAAAGCACGGGGTGAATTGAATCACTCCGGTTCTTTCGTGCGCCGCTGGAAACAGTCCGGTCACCTAAACACAACGTCCAGCTGCTTGGACGCAGCCCAACAACCAAACGTATAGCTAGCCTCTGCAGTTAATCTGCATTCGTCACTTCCCCGCAAGTGCGGGAGAAGTAAGCGAGTCCACAATATTCCGGGCGAGCACGTACGTGAGAGACGTACCATATTTTGAAGGCTTATGACGAAAGCCTATCCAAAGTCCGGCTGATAGAACCGAGCATGTCACAAGAGGATGCACAAGATCTACCAGTGTGCGATCTGGTCTTTAAGATTGACTAAACAAAGGCACCCGGGACCTTCTCACAGATGACCGCCCAAATTTGCAAGGCTTGCATGGTGTAAGTCTAGTTAAAGTCGAGGTATTGTGGCCTTCTGACTTACATGTAAGTGCATTTGGCAACGTTAATCGGGAGCAGCCTCCGTCGTAGTGAGTTATTAGCGTCATGGCCTGTAGTTTCAGTAGCAAGTGACCCTATGAGAGTTTATGGAACACCCTTCTGAAGTCAACTAATATGACGTCCCTGGGATGCCCTGCGGTTGAGGCCTCTAATCAACGTTCGCAAACGAGAGATATGTTAGATACACATGGCAGTTAACTACAAAACCATTTTGTTGCGATTAGAGGATGTGATGGTCTCCCGTGTGACCACTTCAACGAACGGTAGCCAGACATTTCATGGCCTTGCAAATGACGGGTGCAGGACAAATCGCACGGTAATTGACCACCTTGGAGCCTCTGTTGAAAAGTTCGAGAGCGAAGGCTTTTTTCACTTCTTAGGTAACCTTCTGGCAGAGACCAACGCATTAAAGAGTTTTGTAAGGGGCGGAGTAAGAAAGTTAGTTTTTCACTACAAACAGGGGGCACCTTCCGGGCCGGGAAAGTGATTGACTTTCGTTGTACGCAGCGCTTCAGCAACCTCCTATTCCGAAAAGCCCCGACAATGGGGCATAGGGGTGTTGGATGGAATTGCGGATAATTGCTGAGACTCATCGGGGTATACGGATTCGTATTGGTGGGCTAGCACGTTGGCCTTTTAGTCATCTGCATCCAATAGCAAACTGTTCTTCTTCAGCGCCGGAATGGCAGTTTTGACTCTGGTATGCCGTCTAAGATAAGCAAACAATGCTTAAGGGCAATGGCTAAAATGACCGACAGGGGTTCTTAAAATGCGTGCCGCTTTGCCCGACTGAGTGCGTTATAGATTCCCCGGAAGTGCCGGTAGTTATATCCGGGATTTCTTGAAAGTTGGTTTGGCCACGCACAATTTCTGCTTCTAAGTAAGGCACGGAGCTATGAGTAGAGCCACGGAGGACTTAAGGGTTGTGAACACCGACATGGTACAGGGACGAATATCTGGCATTGGTACACCATTCCATCGCGAAGCCAGGACAAGATTGGGATTGCAATGTGACTACTTCGGACGTAATCTGCCAATCGTTGCTCACAGCATCCGATCTTGGTATCTGCTAAACATCATGGTCTCACTGGATGGGTTGGATTACTTGGCTGCAATTCCCGATAAACTGAAGGTGAACGATACCCTCAAAATTCGAGCTTCTTGAAGAACTAACCAAGTTTAGGGTGTACTTTTGTTGTGTTGGCCGGGGCATTCTGAACTAACGACAGGTATTGGGAAGTAGAAACCAGCTCCCTGGAAAAAGGATCAGCTCCCAGTAGTTGTTAGTTGATCCAGTCAATTTGCGAGCAGTTGAGGTCGCCCAGAACTAGGGAGTGGCCGTCAGGCCCCCGTCTTCGTAAGCCAATCAAAATCTCAGTAGGGTGAGTACCGGGAGTGAAATGCACAAAGCCAACATTTACGTATCTAACGCTGGTAAGCGACACATTATTGACACGCCGAAACCATTCGCTCCGAGTATGATTTCAGCATTAAGGTTGAAAATTCTACCCTGACAAGGGGATAATAAAACCCCTTCCCCTGGTCTCATCTCTGCAAGTTCGAAAGACCGTAGGGCTACCTCCGAATCCAAAACATCTCTAGTTACCCATGTTTCCGTGGAAGCCAGCCAGGTGTTCAATTTCTTCTCTTTTGCTCAGCAACCTACAAACATAGGACAAGACGACTTCGGCCTTTGTTTCTGTTGCTATCCCTCTTAGAAAAGGGGCAGCCGCAACCACATGTATAGAGTTCTGGTCCGATAATGACTAATTACATCTGGGACCATTGGAGGAGCTATTTTCACGCAACGCCACTTCAGGCGGAGCCTCCCCATAATCGGGCAAAAATTCTGAATAAGAAGGTTCTCCTAGCTCCTCGTGCAACCCTCCCACAGTTTGATTAAAATCTGTTTCATATTCAAGCGGTCTCCAGGACCAGGATCCACCTTAGCCAGATCGCTTCACCTTTGAGACGTCAGGAACGACAATGAACCTGTTCAGAACCACTTTAAGAGGGCAAGGGGTACGGTCATTGAAGGTTGTTTCTAGAGAAAAGTCACAAAGGGATCGTGTCAACCCACATCTTCCGTTGTTAAATTATTTTCGAAGATTGTCCGTAGTTTCAGTAGGTCGCCACCAAGCAGCTTCTGAGGTGACATGGAAGATGATTCCATTATGTTTTAGACCAGAAAACATTGCAATCAATCGTGCACATAACGCCTTTACCCAGGCAAAACTGGTGGTGATGTGACTCTGCTGCATTTTCGCGATAGGCGAATTACCTGACTGATTGGTTGCATTGAAATATAGCAGAGGTGGAGAGGTACCACTTCCCGCTGATGTGCTACCCTACATCATTTTTCTTTCCGCATTCGGTGATTGACAGTAAAGCCTATTCTTTTGGCAGCAGCTTCAGCATATGAGGGGGCAATGCCTTGGTTGGTAATGCCCTGAACCGTAAGGATCAGATTCACAAGGTTTTGCACCGACGAAGCTTGCTACGGATGGCTTCAGCTCGCTTCAACACAACGATCTGAGCAGACAGGTTTTATCAAAATCCGTTTGGCGTGCTATTAGAGAGGCATAGAGCTCTGGGTTTACATACAAGTTGTATCCGTAGGTATCAGACATCACCCTTGAGAGGCCACAGTTTTGTCACAAGCCAAACAGTTACATTTGACGCGAATAGCATTGTACGCGGTGATGGGTGCAATAATCCACCGAATGAATCACAAAAGAATGACTTCCCGTTGAACAGGGAGGCACACTTACACTTTGTGAAAGCTGTCAACAGGTTTGTTTTGCTAGAAAGTTGCTTTTCCTCTGATGTAGTTATCGGAGACCAGCTCGTGCTATGCGTTTCCAAGGTTGATTTAGCCTTTGCCCTCGACATATGGCTTTCATCAAAGTTAGGGTAGATTGGCTACAACTTGCGAATGCCCACTCAGCACTTGCTTCACTGCAATCTATTCGTACTCGCTTGACAGCACTGGAAACGGCGGTTTAGCAAACAGCCAGTGACCTGCAGAGGGAATTTAAAAGAGGTGGCGTCCACTGTAACCAAAGTGGGATCATGCTTTATACCAAGATGGAGCAGGACGGGAACCGCAAACCGTTGATTATAGAAACTGTCCTATTTAGCTGAAAACCGGAGTCAACCCAGTCGGAATTGTTTCCAGGGAGTGCTGAGCTGCTTCTTCACCTATCCATTTTGATGTGAAGAAAGAAGGAATGAAACAAAAGCAAAACAGCAGGGAAGATGTCAAGTATGGTAAAACGTGTGTACAGAATCTTTGTCCCATCTATTCGTTCAGTTTTGGTACGGTGTTTTCCTTAACAACGCAAGCACCAGATTTGTGCACGTATCTTACCATTTCCAAAGCGAATGACTGAAAAAGGTCAGATACTGTGACATTAAATGCGAAGCAACAGGCGGTAGTCTCATTTCTTTAATGGATCTTTGGGAGATGAAGAATAAAGCCGGGTAGTTTAATTGGCATCCAACACCTTGGACTCCAGTGTTAAAATGGAAAATTCAGGTACGTTGACAGGGTGGCAAAAGGCAGCGCCGGAAGCATTAACTTCTGAAGTCTATGCGTTTCATTACGGTTGACCCAAAAGAGTGAAATCTGGCGTTTCCCCTAGTTTGTTGTATAGACATCGATGATATGGAGCTAAGGAGAACATCTGGTTTGTGTGACCTAGGCAAGCTGCACATTTGTGGGGTTTGTTGTGTCGCTGTCGTCAACGCAGTGGTGTACTTACAAAAATGACCTTCGAGGGGAAATCACACCAGTCATACCAGTGTTGATGCTGTTTGACGAGGGCTTCTTTATTCAACAGCAGTGAAAGACGAGAAAATTGACGCATCGACAGCAACTATTACTTTTCAGACAGTGTTATACTGAGACTAAAAAGCAGTTGAAGATTAACCCATGGGGTAGAGTAGCCAGTGGCTAGTGGCAACATTCACACAGCTTTATATAGTCAATCTAGCCATTTAAAAGCCTTTTCCAATGAAATTTTCTGGCCATTTTGTGCCCTAACAATAAATTTAACGCAATTCTCTCAGTTAAAGTCAGGTGGGACAGAAATCTAATCCACTGTAAATGACAAACAGATAAAACTGTGGCCAGTCTAAGGCGCAAGTCACCCTCAGTCATCCTCATCCAAGGTCATTTCATGAGGCGAACAAAGTGGACCTGCCAAACTCGCAAAAACTTGACTCACCTGAAAACACGGTTTAGTTCACGCCCTTTTTAAGCATATGTACCAGTGACGCCCGCTGATGAGCTCAGGTGGACCCGAAAAGGTCTGCTGAACAAGGCAGTTTCGGGTGTTCCTATTGAGAGACCCAGCATCGTAAAGCCCAAAGTATGGAGGACTAACTACTTAAATGCTCAAAGTTCCCCCATTCAAAGTTACACAAGTGAACAAAGTGCCTGGAAGAAAGTCAAGGTGGGCTGCTTTGCAAAACCTACTGAGCCGTTCAATCGTCGCTGGTTGTAGCAGCCTGACGCACTGATCATATGCGAGACTGTCTCCGCAGCTCGACCAGTACTCACAATGTAATTTTACTAACCGGCTGAACCCAAATCAGAGTGAATTACTTCTGGCAGATGACAGCACAAAGAAAGTGGGTCCATGCTCGCAAATCACAAGACGAAAAAATCGTATGGATGTCGATTTGACAAAACCCGGAGGGCTGCGTCCCAACCAAACAACGGGAAAAGTCAAAGAGTAAATGAAATTATATGTGTGAGCATACGGAACACAGAAGTAAAGTCACGTTATAGTTCGCTAGTAACGACATTGCATAAAATTTGGAGGGCAAGAGGTAGGCTGTGCAACTGGGTCACGATTTGAGTTATTCCGTCCAAAGTCTGCTTGCGGGACCTGGTAGACAACAACAAAAGACGTAGTTAGCGAGAGATTATTCAAAAACCCTACGTTGCGGTTTCTGTTAAGTTATGCTACCTACAATAGTCTGCCGCTCGAAAACCGTACAATCTCAGTCGGTTAAGTGAAATCTAACTCTATGGAATAAGTTATGCGATTTGCCAATCCGAAATTGTAAAGGGTGTCAGCAGCCTCAACCGAAAAAATAAGCATTTACCTAATCCGATTTCTGAGTGTATTCCCCCGTGAGTCTAATGAGCTACTGACCGTAATGTATCAAGGACGAAGGGGCTCAGATTTGTCGAAAAAGCAGGAGTAACATGATGGAAACCACCACCAGCTTTATGTTCACCACGATCGACGAATCGCCCGTAGACTGGTCGTAACGTGAACCGTTGTTTGCAGTGCGCACCACGTAGAAATACAGCGAAATAGCCTCGGACATAAGTAGTGCAGAGTTGAAATTCGAAATAATCACTTCACATTTGAATTAAAATCCGATTAATCCTGTCGCATAGGATTAGATGAGAGTGAGCCCTGTGTGCGAAATAATTTCCTTGTCTTTTCACCTCCTTTCTTTTGTCCCAGTTGTCTATCTGCGTTCAACTGAATGAAATTTAGTATATACAGCATTGACCTAAATGTGAGAAGCTCCCAACCTCGGCGGAATTTGAAGCACATATGCTCTCCCAGGTGAGCTACGAGGCCACACGAAATGGTGTTCGAACAGTTCACTTAATGATCAAGGGGTATCCACCCGAACAATGCAACGACATGGCGTCCACCACAGCAGACTTTTGGCAACCGCATTGCCAGAGCAGGATTTCCCTATGAATCAACTAGTATTCGGGAATATGACTAGTTACGAAGTTTTGAGTTGCGAGATTTGAAAAATATAGAATTGATCCTTTGTAAGAAGTCTTCAACCTTTACAGTATTTATGACCAGAAGCGTGTTCATTTAATCAAGGAAGGCACAATGATTGGGAGAACTTCGGTCTCTCACTGAACAAACTGAGTTCAAGGAGGGATTTGTGAAATCCACCAACGATTTCAACCTCAGGGTTTTTCTTCACGGGCAGTAGTAAAAATTTGAAGAACTGGGTCAAGTATCACTACTTAGCTGTCAATTCCAATGCCGTCGGAAATGTTTTAGTCTGGTTGTAAGAACAAGAATGAATTTATTGGGAAATTTGAAATGTTGAATTTTCTTTTTTTTCATGGGTTACATCAACGGGGCAACTGACCTGTGACTCACTTGAATGCGCCAATCAAATTATAAGTTTGATGAGGGTACAAGGGCACACAAATTCTCTGTGCTGACCGAAGAAAGTGTGAAAAACATTGTGGTTATAATTGTCATTTGCGGATCAAATTCATCACTAATAGGCTGAATTTTCAATCAAATGTTTGCACTTAGATATTTCAGAAGTAATTTAACATAGCAAAATCGGGACAAAGATTACTTATAGAACAGGGACCACATGGAGGAAAAGTTGATCAGGTCACAACGAAATGTTATCTTGCCCACTCATATTTGATTCCGATAAGATAGCGAAAACTTTTCGTACATGGATTTTCCGGCATTTCCAGCATTTTTCGAGTGATTTGATGAACATGATGTTCTTGATAATAAACCATTGCAAGGGGGCTGGGTGCTGTTGGACTAAAATTTGTCTGTGATCCCACAGGTACTCTCCTTTGTTATGTCGTTGCAAGAACCATTAAGGAAATTTTGGAGTCTGTCCATCATGAGTCCGCACATCAGGAACCGTGGATCAGCCTGATGAGAATGAATCACCGGACGAAATCGTCTGTTTCTGCATGATTAAAAGAAAACTGACGAAGCCTTCTCATTTATAAAGACAGAACCGTTACGACACCTGACAACAGTTAGGACAGTTGAATTTCAACCAAAATTATTTTTGGAAGGGTGAGATAGTATCTAATTTCAACTTTAGAATGGAAATCCATTAATTAACACAATGAATAAATTCGGTAAATTCCCTTGTTTTGGTGAAGTGCGAGCAGCCTCTACCAGTCTCCAGATCAGACTGCCAGCTTCAATTGGGTCTCACAGTTTATTTGCCCAAATCATATTCACGCATGGAGCTAAGCAGGATTTTCCAACCTAACAAACGGTGGACAAGCGTAAACTGTTATGAGAGTTATATCTGACAAATGGATGCTGGGACAGTTATTATCGTTTGCTTCCTGGCTAACTTCACATACTGGCATAAGCCAAAGCAGTAGTTGACATTACTGCTGGGCTGAGGTAAACTTGAGGCTCCACAATCTATCGGAGTACAAAAATGAGAGAATTTGCCAATCCAAGCGAGTGATCAAGGATCATATCTGAAAACTTAGACAAATCTTGCTTTGGAAAGCTCAAAGAATATTTGTCGCGAATGTTTGAAGAGAAAGCCACCACGAAATCGCACGACCCACCTCAAGCATATTAGAATGAAAATAAAGTTATGTTCGCATCAAGCAAATACAAAACAGCCTGGAGGGATCCATAGCCTTTTGACACTTATCGACAAATACGATTCATAAACATAACAAAGCAGGCTAAAAACGTAGCGTACTAATATGAAAACAACATGCAGGATGAACTCGACATTTTTGATGCTCAGTCTGCAAGCCTTCTTTGCTGTGAGTTAGAGTTGGTGGATGTTTGGTCACGAGTGCTTTTTTCACTTTTGGATACTTCAATCCAGGTCACTTGGAGCCTTCTATAATGGAGCGCAAACCTAGTGGATAGTACAGCATCGCCCTAAAATGACATTGCCAAACTTAGAAAAAACATTATAAATAGCAACGAACTTGTCGACCTTTGTCTGCACAAGCATTATTTCACTCCGGCTAAGGATGGAGCTTCTGTGATTCAAACATGAAGTAAAACGATCGCAAAGCACGGAAAACATTGCCAAGCTGTAAGTCATGGCACTTTTGGGACCTGCCATTCATTTAGAAGTCGTGCAGATTTGGTGAAGTTGCTGATTTCTACCGGAAACACATTTTTCGTATTTTTTCGTAGTTCTAGAGGTAAGTAAGAAAAGCAGCTACATATTACATTAAACACAGTTCACGGCAATAGCACATTACCGTGCCGCGAACAACAGTTGAAATCACTGACCAGTCAGGACATCTAATTTCTGAAAACTTACGTGGTTCGGATACTACCCAAATTTCACCAGGCTTGTCCGTATATAATTGGTCAAATAGGGTCAAGTTGTAAGCCTGTTTCCCTCACAAGGGAAGATGTACCGGTTTTAGCGAGAAGCCATTGCGAAAACAGCATCGTAAGCAACTGATTGTCAAACTTCTGTTAGTCCAGAAATGCACCAACTAACAAAAAACGATGGCGAATGTAGCTGATGTGTTTATTGTTATTTCTCTGTAAACAGGAGCATGTAGTTTGGTTAGTTTGTCTAAATTCAGCCATCAAACGCAGTTAAAACGCGGCTGAATCGATAACTGTTTCGAGTTTTTGCATCGTCGTTCCAAAGTAAACGGCGTTTTCGTTTCAAACGTAGATGCCAAACTGATTGCATGCAGATCTTCAGGTCTCCTGATATTTGAGCATATTCCGCTAGGGTAAAAAGGTAATGAAAATCGGTTTCACGTGGAAAGTAAAATCACCAGAAAGAAACAAAAATGTATTAGGTTATTTCACCAACACGTCTGTGAAACAGGTAGTAAATTGACCCACATGACTTATCTTGAACCATGTATTTTAGTGACAGCAGTTATTCACTTACTTAGGCAAAATCACTAACAACGTGTAATGTTAATCCCAACTTTTACGAGCAAAGTACTTTGTAAGTTTCACACTGTTTACTTTGGCAACAGACAAATCAACGTTATTTTATCTGCTTTTGCTGGTAAATCGTGTCTGCACCAGACCAACTGGTACTATCTGTTCTAGGTCACAAATACACTTACCGTTACTGCTCTAGTTTCCTATCGCAAGTGAAGCGAGATGCAGGGTACGTTTCCCGGACCAGTTATTTGGGTTTCTCCACTCAGATGTTGCCAAAGGCAAACCTATTCTCGCTTGACGACATTACCATGTTAGATTCACGATATTCGATAGGAAGGGTATTTGGATTTTTGAGATTGTGGCTCACAACTGCCCAAAACAAAGGCTTACAATTAGCCTTATAAAAAACCGCAACGGAAATTTTGAAGGCCTGCCAATCAGGACAGGATCAGCAACTTGAGCGTAATCTCCTCTCATTTCGGTGTATTTTTTTTAAAGTTGCTCTCAGGCTTTCAAAGTCACCGTAACTGGACATGTTCAGTGATCCGTTAAGATGGAAAATCGGTCTATCTGCTATGGTGACACTCAAGAAAAAGGCTAGTTTCTGAACACCCTGTCTTCATTTGAACACATTTTTGGACATTCTTTGCTCACCGTATAAGGTAATCAGAGTTCGACATTTCTCGCCAAGATCCGTTCTACCAGTAGTTTTACAATAACAATAGAGTTAACGAAATCAATGTTATCAAATTATGTTACGTAAGTCCAAATGGCTTTGTTTGCGAAGTGATTCACTCTGTGATTCAGTGCTCCAAGTCACCGGGTTGTAGGTGAAAATCAGAGCTTAGATATGGGTGTTGAATAGTTTCGTCAGTTGATCTGATCCATCGGAATATGCAAACAAATGCCCATGCTCAACCGATTTGAGAATTCCTGGGAATGAAACTCCGTTAGCATGCAGCCCCGGTCTCCACTGACGTTTCAGTCGAAAAGTCCTGAACAGCAAAGCAATCAAACATTTTCAAAATAAAGTGAATGACAACGTGTAAATGAGGTTTATCCAACAGATAATTGTGTAGGAAAAAAGTTTTTCATCACTAGATTGACTTGCATTTTGCGACTGATTAAGTTCGGACTCTAAGTCGTGTAAAATATTAACGGAGCCCGGATAAAACGCTCTGAGCTTTATTCCCAATGTTTACCGATTTCTCTTGCATATAGTGCTGTGCATGCTGTGAAAACAATGCGTGGTTTTTTGAAGTTGAATTTTGCATCTCAAATTGAGTTCAGGAACTAATGATTCCTGTTTACCACTGTCGTTCCAGTCAAGTACCTTGGTTGCATCAGTACTTCCGGGACAAAACAACTAGATCTGTTCAAGATCCGAAAGAATTATTATTATAACGGAACTCTTCTTGCTGCCCTCAAACTCCATTTGAAGTTACGGCCGCGAGAGCATATTGGAGTCGCCGATAGTGCTACCAACAGCTCCAAGTCGTTAATAATGTTCATCACCACTACAAAAATAACACTAAGGAACACATCTGTTTGTGAATCTGGAAGAATTTCTTAGCGAAGGTGTGAGT
This sequence comes from Fasciolopsis buskii, assembly GCA_008360955.1. Taxonomy (NCBI): domain Eukaryota; kingdom Metazoa; phylum Platyhelminthes; class Trematoda; order Plagiorchiida; family Fasciolidae; genus Fasciolopsis; species Fasciolopsis buskii. The sequence goes on along the minus strand of LUCM01008702.1, from coordinate 247,816 downwards.
ATCACCTTAGTTATTGCGTGATCAACCGTTTTACTATGGTTAGCCTCCTGATTGTCCATGGTGGCGGCCGATAATTCATCTCGATTGATATTAGTTCATAATAAACTTCAGAAACGGGAACGAAAATGACGAATGCTTACATTTTCTGCAGTCGCCTTTGCTAGGAAAGCGATACACTCAGTTGAGACAGCATGCATAAAGCTTTACGAAAGTGACAAAGCAAAATGCAGCATGCTAGTCGTCCATACTTCGAACCATGGGCCTCGAGGTGATGTGATCTGACTGTTGTTCCCGTTCAAGGAATGGGCGAAAAAGAAGGATATTTGAATCACGTGATGATAAACAAACAGATCATGAAAGCAAGTACGCGAATGATGAGTGATAGTGGATGCTCTTGTGTTGGCGACTGTGCAATTTAGGCACATTGCCGAAAATCAGATCTATTCCATTGCAAGTCCTATTTGCCTCAGTACAATGAAATCGAACTACTGCTTGCTTTGGGTCGAGCACTTTAGTCCGTCATCCAGGAAAGGGCATACGGTAAAGCTGTCTGTCTGCAGGTAAAATTCAAGACTTCAAATCCATAAAATTTGAAGCTGTTCCATCGTTATTAAACCAGTGTCCATAAACTCAGAAGCAACTACCAGAATTGGTTATGTGGACTATCCCAGGATGATTATTAATAAAAAAACTGAATTGCACTTCTCACATTTTCACCTGTGTAAAGTCTTATCGAGAACTACCGCTTAAGATCAGAAGACTTTTACAGTACCCCCGTGAAACAGAGCAAAATGTACCTTTTTGATACTTCTTTATTGCTCTACTGTTAGTTTCGAGGTTTCAACTTTACAATCCTCCGCACAGGACTGTCAGTTGTCAGCTGTGTACTCTTTGTAAGAATAAACGAACGATCCATTTAACTGTGTGATTAACAGCTGGTCGCATGTGGAACTTTGACTCAAGGTAGTTTTTGATCCCACTCATCCTGACTCTAATGGCCTCTCATATTTCCATATGATTTGTTTTTGATTCCGTAGTCTTCAAAATTAATATCTATGAAAACGACACTGTTGTCTAGTTTGCACACATCCTGAGGAATCTACCTCAACTGCCCAATTCATGCGGTCGATGTATTTTTCTTCCCAATGCCTTTTTGCCTTTTTGCAGGTTGCTGACTATAACGTCTTTTTCATTATTGTTTGAATGTAACCACACTTCTTTGCAATCCAATCCAATTGAATTGTCACAGAATGTTCGACACATTAGGTATGGAAAATAGTAAATGAAATGTACATCTATTGTAGAATTGTCGCGCAAACTAGTAATACATCGATCTATACTGGGGTACCTATGTTCATGAACGGAAGTCGGCTGCTACTGGCATTAGCTTTTTGCGTATTCACTTTAACCGAGCTATTAGAAGTCGACATCAAAGGATATCACACAGCTACTAGCAACTGCTCACAGTAACCTAACCTAATGGATTTGCATTGCGAATATCTCATGGCTGAGTAAATCAGGTTCAGTAATTCGTCAAGATTAGCTGACCTTCACAAACGCAGGCTGAATGCTTTCAAAGTCGAGTTCATTCTGCCTTTATTCAATTAGAAAATTTCATTCGTAGTTTCTGGTTCTAAAATAATGGTAAACATGTCCTTAACACTACATCCCTTTGTGACAATGAACTCACAAATAATGTATTTTATGTTCTGTACGCCTATTTCGTCTGACATACAAAAATAGCGCGAGGGCGCCTCGTTTAAAGTCCAAGCGAAGACAAGCATTCCTCCTAATTTCTGGTCACCTCATATTGGATGTTGAGCTCAAGTTTTAAAAAGGCTTAGATGGCTTTAGGACATGGGTTCCATCCTCATCGAGCTCGAAGTGGTTACACGTTTAGATTGGCGCTGCTCTCTCAAAACTATCCAGCCAAACGCCTGCTGCTGTTAAAACTTAGTAAGTATGAACTGAGGCATTTACTATTCTGACGTGATGGGCCATTTATGCATACCATATATAATCTACTTACGAACCCCCCTTAGTAAACGCTTGGGTGAACATTATGGAGTCGGAAAGCGGGACTACGTCTGCCCGGTTTGTTCGCTTCCATACTGGAAAGATAATTCCCTATATATCTTCAATAAATCGGAAGTTTTAGCTAAATGACCAGGAGCACTGCTTTGGGATGGTGACGATACAAGCTGTAAGGAATTCTCCTTTTCCTGGTGCAATGTATGGTGAATAATAAATAACAGTTTCATTGAAGTTATGTTATTCAGTTTGGTTTTCATAGCAACCAAATCACAACCAGGCATTTGGCATACATCAAATTCCAACAAATCCCGTTTTACACTTTATTTAAAACGCAAATATTTTGATCATTTAGAGATGAAAAAATTGATTGGGAACTAATAATTTTTCTGTCAGACTTTGACAATCGTCCCATAGAAACCTATTATCACAATTAAAAGATCGGTAACTGAAAACGTCATTGGCATGGCCTAATTGTCATCAAAAGCTTATTTACTTTGCCAGTAAGCTAGAATAATGCCAACGTGTTCTTATAGGTATAATGATATTTGCAAGTATGTAAGTAAATTTTGAATGTACGTTGGTACGCGCATGTCACGGTGTGCCAGTGTCTGTCATGAGCCTCCGAATACTGAGGTTGACATTTATTTCGGGCATGGCTTGGCACTAGTCTTGCTGACATATTCTACTTCTTCTTTTGACAGCAAAAGAAGCTTCAAAATCCAGTTTTCACTCTGCATAGCTTCGAATCACTGGTATTCATGACTGAATAAGACTGACAATCCCTTTTTAACAATCTCATATTTTTTGTCTTTTTTCGATTAACTTGCTCAAAAATTCGCCCTGAAATTATGTTCAGTGTTTACGAGCTTGGTAGACCCGTGTAAACGCCATTACGAGGCAAAAGAATAGTTTTTGGGGACTACCAGTGTCAGAATTTGAATCTCGAGAGAAAAATTCAGAAACCATTTGATGACAGAGAACAAACGTCAGCCAGATTGTGTCTCACAGTCACGATCACATTCATGCCCAAATTCAGCTGACCACCTTGTTTTACGATGAGATTTTACACGCGAACAAAGTAGTCCACATTTTTGTCCGTTGCTTTTTTCCTCAAGCTTCAAAACAAATTGCTGCATGCTCCTAGGCAAGTGTGTGTGTGTGTGTGTGTGTGTGTGTGCGTGCGAGCGTGAGTTCGTTAACATGAACTAGGTTTGAGGCGTTTCCTTTTCTGCAGCCAAGGATGTGGTGTATTTTCCTAACGGGATAAGTCAAACCAAATTAGATCTTTTGGGTTGCTGGCTGATAAAATTCACGATACTTCTGGACATGGCACGTTTTGTTCGTTACCTACTCTACACGTGAGTACACAGGGTTAGACTTAATTGAAAGCTTTCGTAAATTCCTCGTTCATTTTAATGGCAGACCAATTTCGAAATACTTACTCAAATCAAACTTGCTATCTATTCTTTCCTTGCTAGTTACACCGTTCTTTGAGTGCTTTTTGGTTCTCGGGATATGTTCAGAGGTTCGAAATCTTAGCAAATTTGGTGATTTTTCAAACTTTCTCCTCGGTTACACAAGAAGCTGAGAGATGAGCAAAACTGCCTTGCAGGGAAACACCATTTCAGTCATGTTTACTTTACAATACTAAGTACCCATGATGAACACGTTGATGCGGTAACTGACACTTTCTATCAGTGTCAACTGTAGGTTTGATGTTACCCGAATTTATCGACCTTGGGGTATCAACGGTCAGCTCACAACTAGGAAAAGGTGATACAGTTTGTATCCGTTTTATTCGTTTTTTTGGCAGTCCGTACTCACGACTCAGTAAGTGGGACATGAGCTCAGGACTTACTATCTTACATCAAGTATCAGCGTTTTGATGTGTTTCCGTCTGAATCTTTCGACCATCAATTGGTTTCACAAGCCAGCAGCTACCTATGGCTCATTTGTAAAACTTGTGTACATCTTGTTTGTTCTTTTGACTTCTTATTCTGCTTTTCATACCCGCGCAGGTTATTTGGTTCACCTAGTTTCATTGACCAGAGTAGTTCAATAGCTAGAATCTAATTGATTTCATTCTCAGATCTATCTATTACTGCTCCTACCTGATTCTTTGTTTAGTTTGAATTTTCCGAACGTGACATGGTGATCCTTCAAAATTATTAATTGTTTTTTTAAATTCACAGACAGACCGGTGCTGGGAACTAATACTTTCATAAAAACTAACGGATTTGTTTGTCCGACGTTTCAACTACGGTGAGCAGTTTTCACTGGTGCAACAGTCAAATTCATTCCGAGAAATTCTTCAAAACCTCCTTTGGACGAGTACCAAATACAATTATTAACATTTTTTAGAAGTTGGTTTAAATTTACCGTTTCAATGCTCGGTACTGCTCACTCGTCGATGTGACCCTATCGGGTTAAATGACCGTCAACATCCGACACTTACCCTGATGTCACAAAGAATGCAACTGTTGTCACAGTCCAACAATATTAGTGGTAAGATCTCGAGTGAGGGCGTCTCCCGGGGCTAGTTGACTTAAATCATGGAATGCCAGATTGAAGGTTCTTGATGCTAGTTCATTTTCCTTTCTCACATCATATTATGGCACAACGGAGAAATTTTCGCTTTTGCGTGAAATTCGGGATGTGATCAGAGGGAGCTTGCATCCCATTGCAACTTATGATACAAAACAATATGAGTGACGTGGTATGAATTGGCCAAGGGCATTAAGTTAGGACAATAAACCAATATTAAGTGATACCACATGGAACAGCTGTAGCAACTGTATTCACCTAGGACTGCTGAACAAATTTTATTGATCCCCTAAATAATTTTCAACCTACAGCTTCTTCGGTAAGTACAACCAGATGATGAATATTCGAGAGGTCGCATCAGTTTGGCCAGTCACAGCCTTTTGCTAACTAAGAACACGAAGAGGCATGGCTCATTTCTTCCTATACCCCGCTGTTTATTTAAAATTTCGCGTAATGAACAAGATGGAAAACGCTCACGGAAAGGGCGAAATTTCCAAATGTATTGGCCATATCCAGCCTTAAACACCTGTCTTTGCTTAGAATGACAGCTTGAAAATAAGTAGTCAAGCCCAGTGAACACAGATAAACGTAGCCCTGAGGGAAAATTAAAAGGCATCGGTACGAAAGTCAAAACAATTGAGGGAATCTCAGGTTATACAAAAGTAGCACACATTGGATTGTGCATGGGATTTTGGTCCTTGAACTTGGCGTTTCGGCCATAAACGTTCCATTATCAGCCTAGATGGCACTGTCAGCGAATCAGTGTTTAATTAAGTCTGACAGAAAAATCATTCAACGGCCCACGACCTGCACTAAAGCACCTCTAGTCTGGAAAAGCTGATGACAATCACGTGACTGTCATCAGCCAACCATACAGCTGGGGATGTTTCCTGTACGTCTTTTGAATTGTTCATTGAATCGAGCAGTGAGAATTTAATAACCCTGTGACGACAATCCATTTCCGTTCCCTAGATAACATATTCACATCTATGTTTCTGTAAAAGCAAGTTCACTTTAACAGGCCTTCAAATGAGCCTTTCACAGTCTAAAGCTATTTCAACCGGAAACAGTTTAGCTAATAACCAGTAATCAGAAAGCGCGTTTTCCATCGTTTTTTATTCTGGTTTCCGCTGTATTTTTCTCCCCTCGAAAGACCGCGTTCAGTACAGAATTAACTCGGGCGTGTTTTGTAAAAATTGATTTAGCATGTCCAAGCTCCACCCTCACGGATTAGTGAAGCGGACAGCTGTGAGCTGAAGCGAGAATCCAAAATTGCACGGGTACCGTGAAAAATACTCTGCGAACCAGCTGAAGCCAATATTGGAACCAGCGAATGAATTTTCTTACGTTTATTTATACGCGTATAATTGTGCATATCCTAACACGAGTGTACGTTTTATCGATTCTGCATACTAAGTTCAGCTGCATTTGACTGCACTCATCGGAAAGATTTATGGTTTAGCGAAAATGGTTATTTTAAAATACCGCTCACACATCACTATTTTTATAGGCTACCATTTTAAGCCATGATTAATTAGACTGATCCCAAGTGAAGTTTGATAATGATCATTGTTAGTATTGATACGTAGTTGAAATATTAATTAATAATAAAATTCGAACTCAAAATTACTAAACCGAATACCGTTTTCTACGTAAACAAAGAAAGTTTATAAAGAAATTAAAATGTTTTGAAATTTCCCTTACCATTTTCTTTCTTTTACCAAAATGGAATAACTAGAACCAGTCAAAAACGATAAACATTTCGATTTATGATAATCTTTTGCCAACGGCCAAGAGATAGGGGGAAGCGGTTCGTACTCACATTGATTTACAACATTGGTCGCAAATGAGCGGATACCCCCAAAAAGTGTTCTCCTGTTTTGTTAGTTCCATTTGAAATACAGTTATTCCACAGTGCTCACACCAAGAGACATTTTGCGATTGTTTAGGCAGGCTTCGTTGGTGAAGTTAAACGTGCCTCCTGGAAGGCCTCAGTAGATGGAACCCAAATGATTTATTGAATGAAATAGTTAAGTCGAACAAGCCGGACATCCAAAAGGTAGAGGTTGAAGAAAGCAGAACAGATCACGATCACTTATTCACTTCGGGAAACAACCCACGACGGATTGCACATTGACTTCTAATATCTCGAATCCCTGCTAATGAAGCGGAAATAAACATCACGGTTCCTTTTCAATTTTTACGCCACGTATGAACGACACTTCAGATGCGGATCAACCATCAGCGAGAACACATTGAAAATGCAAATGTTATCGGGACTGAAAGATGCGCCATTAATACCAAAGGAGACTGTTTAGCCGAATCTGACTAGATCCTGAGGTTGACGAAGTTGCGCCCGGAAAAGGTGGAAATAGCCTAGAGTATATCGGTTATTTGCTTTGGAACGAAACAATCGCCTTCATGCACACGTTCGCCTTTCGTTCTCATCCCTAATATCGTCACCCCAGTAGTCGTTGAAAAGTTTTTCTTAATACCTAAAGGCTATTGTACTTTTTGGTGCACCATGAGCGAATGAGGATGGAGTCCTTAAGGCCTGAAAGCGAGTTATTGTCAATCTACGTGTTTTGCGGGCTGCCTATTTATGACCGACTTTAGGACAAAGTTATTTATTTTACCAAGGAATAAATTTGTCCGAAAATACGATTAATTGAACCCTGAAGCACTGTTCCTTTTGTGCATTTCCCGTAAACTAACTATGTGAATTATATGCTACTTACCTGTGCGCCTTCGCATGTTCCTATATGAAATTCAGTAGCCTGATATTTGTAAAGGCATCCTGCACTCCATTCCCCTTTAGCAAAAAGATGTTTATTTTTATACGAAATGCTTATCTCCTATCTGTCCACAAACGGTAAATACGCAGGACATGTGACTCACATCTGTGTATTCTCGCTTGCTGTTCTCGACAAGAAGCAGAAATTTGTAAATTTGGTTTCAGAATTATTTTTCACTTTTACTTTATTCATCGGAAACGTGGCTATTTGTATTGCCATTCGGTGATCACTAAGAAACAATGCTAGAAGCAAGTCACATCAAATCCCAATGTACCTTTAATCATCCGGAATGATTGACCCTTAACAGGGTGTCTGTCGAAGCCCTATACAATAAGCTATGGATGGCAGCTTGATTACAGTTGTTTCTATGATTAGTAGAAAATAAGATAAAAAAGAACCAATAGTTACTGTTGTCTTCGAAACAGCTGGTTTTTGAATTATCATTCCTGAGAGGAGGCTTACAAGTAAATCCTACAAGAAAGGGAATGACGTATAACCTGTAAGCCGTTTTTATCCGTGTGACGAAACGAACTCACATTTTGTAAGGTGTTCATTCACATACAATATTGGAACAATGTCTATCGTGGGAATTAAAATGTTTGGCAGTGATGTAAGTTTTCAGTAAGGAAAAGTTGGAATACCGCTGCTTTGGAATATGACTCCGCTATTCCCAGTTTAAGCTGTGTATTCTTTTTAGCGTAATCCAAAGAATACTAACGTGCAGCACCAAAGCAGATGTGCTGTTGCACAAAGGTACACAATGGTCTATTAGGTTTCAGGTCATGGTACAGAATTTAAGGCTCATCCTATTTTTATGAACGAACTAATGGCAAATTGGGGGATCTTTTGAGGTGGTTCCAAGATATTTCAAGGATCTTGCTGTAGAAATCGTCAGCTCATTAATAGACAATCGAGAACCATTGTTCCCAACTAGAGATATCCCTACTTCCCGAAGAATAGCACTGAAGAAGTCCCTGCTTTTGGGTGAGTTGGAAACTTTGGACTATGTTAAATAGAGAAGAATCCTGTGGCTGATGGAGAGACTTTCGCATTTTTACGACATACAATCCCATTTGGCCCCCAAAGCTGCGCATATTGTGATATTAAAAAGATTACATTTTCAAATATTTTAGCGAAATAGACGTGCACGCAATGGGTCAAAATCAATTAGACTTCTTTTTTGACAGAGAAGTGACACGTGCTGCTCTCCAGATATTGGCAACCAAGCTTTTCGCAAAGTATCTCTTCACCAGTCCAGGGGATAGTTCTGCTGCGCAAATTGGAAACTGTCTGAGCAAAGTAAGATGCACCTCGTTGGCACCCGCAGCTCTCAATGTTGAAAGGGTCTTTAATTTGCCACCATCCCTCCAACAGTTTCTTCCGCAGAAACGGGAGCATACACGAATTTTGTCGAAGTGATGAGTTTTGCCGGGAATGAAAACAGACAGTTAGGTTCCGTCGTTTCATGCTTGGATAATTGGAGTAGAATATTCACAGCAATAAGTCCGTTTACTCTGTTTATAATCCAATGGCAGTTATTGCTCCTAAAATGTTCCCATCCCTAACTTGTCTATATGTTTACTTTTACAGTTATTGGGAAAATTATGGGCTAGCCGACAAAGCGGACTTTATACACGAATTCTTCCTTTGTTGGTCATCTCAAAGAATTTAGGCACTGCAAGAAAGACCTAATTGGTTGGATTAGTGCTTGCACAAGTAGACAACGAATTTTGCAAGAGACGGTCAGTCAGTCGCAGTATACCGAAATATCAAGAGCCTAAATTAAGTTGGAATTAGCTTATTCTACCATCTGGTTTAGCAAATCAAAGCCAAAGGTAGCGTTGAATGTATTTTCAATCTCATACCGAAAACTGCATATGCGCGAGGCAGAACCCGGGAGAAACTTTAATGATGAAAAGAACCTCAGATTAGAGATGCACTTGTTTTGAATAAAAAATACCACAGACTAAATTTTTAAAAATGAAGTTTTTCACTTTCTCCAGCTAGCTTGCTTAAGACGATTACTATCTCCGGGAGCGCTAAAAATTGAACAGCCTATGCACTCGTTTAGTTCCGGTATGAATAGTTTGGTGGATGCGGGATCATTAATTATGGAAACGACGAGACAATGTTCTTATTAGTAGCACTTATCGACCGATGTCTACCTAGAAACAAAGTATGCCTTCCACTGACAGGCATACAATCTGTCTGGGTTTAGGAAAGATTAGTCACACAGAATGGCACCATACGCGCTTCGTGAGTTTCAGAAGATCATCACCGGGATTCCCGTGACGACAAGCTCGGCCGACTGGATGACGACCATAAGCATCCATTTTTACTGATGACACTAATCCCTGGTTGAATCCAGTTTTTTGGGACACAGAATGATTCCAAGTTTGTCAACAACGGAATATGGGGTCAGTATCAACAAAATTAATTCTAAATGATTTTTATTCCGCAACTTTTAGGTTAGGTGTAATTAATTTTGACCACTTGTGTTTTCTAATTATTGCCCCGGGGCCAAATAAACGCCCGCAGGCTACTGAGGTGGACTGAATTAATAAATAGTACTTCTAAAATGACGACAGTATAAGGGTATGGGTTCGTGAAAATGAAGAAAATTAGCAAGTAGTAACGGGGATCCTGGCTTTGAAATAAATAGTTTCAAAACAGGTCTCCTTTGCAAACACCAAATGGGACGTTTTGTCATACCAGAATTAGGTTTGCTTCCACATATTATTGTAAATTTGGTAGTTGATTTGCGGATTACAATTCCCATTCTGACCTATCATCGAGACAAATTTGATGCGTTCGAAATGTATGTTAGTGACGGGAGGTGTTCTGCACTACTGATGTCACGTCGGATGTGAAAAATCAAAATATATAAGGTTAACAGATAGATGTTTTCTCAGCATTTCCGTTACTGTTCTTCTATAAAACCATCCGAATGGGCACGGTGATTCGAGAAATTTTATTGCCCACAAGGGATTTCATTTTGCTGACATTTTAAATCCAAGAACGTCGGTGTGATTTTTATTCGTTTATTTTTAGCTTGGTAATCATAAAACTATCTTTCACCAAAGTATCATTAGAGATTGATGTTGATTCCAGTTTTTCAAACCGCCTCAAATATAATAGGTCAAAGTAGTGACGGCTGTCGTTTCATCCCACTTTGGGGTAACATAAAAAGTCGTATACCGCAGGATATTTTCCGGTGGCATCGAACATGGCGTTGCACGCCACTTGTGGATAGTAGCGTTAATGGATTGCAATGCAGACCACGATATGTTGTGAGCGGTGATACCCGCAGCCTTTTCTTACAAGATGAACAATGATATACAAAATGTAGACGTAACTCGCAGTTGCCATAACCAGTGAAACACTTACCGGTGAACACTGCGAACCATCAAAAGTCATGGAATTACTTTTATGCCGCTCTCTTCTTGCTGCAAATGACTGTCGAATTTCGATGAAAACGCGAGTTGGGCTATTACGGGTTGAAAATTAAGGCCTTTGTCCAAATCTCGTTGAATCGTTGCAGCCAGTTTACCTTCAGCATCATATATGGCTTTGCACAGCACTCGAGAGCTGCTCGAACTAATCCAGTCCTGACTGACGACTTTGTTCTAGAACGAGTAGATGCTTTGATGGCTCTAAAAATGAACTCTTACCTTGGAATAGTTGAATAATTTTCTTCAGTATTTACTAGTGCGTTCATCAAAATCGTTCTTGCGTGGACAGAGACATGCCTTTGGTAGTTAGTGAACTAAGTCATGTCGTGAAAATGCTGTCCAAGCAAGAATAGACAAGTTTGACAATTTAAAACAAACGGCATTTGCCTTGGAATTTGAAACTACCCAGTTTGGTTTCAGTCTAGGCATATTTGGTTGGTAAGGAAAACACATTATGGGTCTGTAGTAAGTCTGATAAGGTGAATTCACTAATTGTTTTATTTCAGCGCCGAATTTCTCCATGGAAAAATGGTGCACTCGCGGTGACCGAACGGATAAGGTCGTGGCGTTTGGACGTGAAAGTCACGGGTTCGAATCCTCACAACGCTGGTCAACTTCCCCACTTGGCAGCGATCTGCCGGCCGCGGCCCCTTTCCCAAAAATTGATATACATTGTTGTTTCAATAATAAAGGAAGTAAAAGATCAAAGATCAAAAGATGTAATATTTTTCTTGCCTACGTGAAAGCGAAACGCAGAGTTATCTGTTCTTGTTGACGTGAGTGGTAAGATATTATGTACTATGAAGTAAGTAAATATTGGAAATTTCGGACTCGCCAGAATTAAGCAGGAAAAACTGTGCAGCTATTTCGTTTCGTTTGTGACAAATTATAAACAGCGCAATTCCATTGCGACCAAACCGGACCGCATTCTAGGACGAAGGGATTTAGGGCGAGCAATACAGACATAGGGCTATCTGAGACGGCTGGCCACGGTTTACCACATTTCTACTCCGAACCATGTAGTGTCTATACTTGTCCGGTGCGTACACATTTGTGGCTTCCAAAATGCAGCAATGTCGGTGTGCAAAATCCGATGTTAACACACTGACCCGTTGATGGCCGACCCCCATTGCCCTGGTGTTGCTAAATTTTACTAGCAAAATTTCCACCAGCCGGCCCATACCGGTTTGCACATGATAATATTAGCAGCGGGCGACGCTCTGCCAGGATGTGCTTTCCTAGGTTCTTAGTGAGGGATTGAGGCAACGTAATTATCCACATTTATATAAATTAATGTAACTACTCGTACCGTTTCACACATAAGCAAATGTTTCACTAAAGTTCACTGCGGAATTAAACTGTAATGCGCACTTAATTTCCTCGGTGGCCCAAACTAGGGTTTCAGATTCAGGGGATTGTATTTCACTATCCGTTTTGGCCACATGACACCAGATTGTGAGGAGCACAAGACTTGTCACTTAGAGGAAATTTCCCCTTCATTTGTTGCAAAATAACTTGTAGTACAAATGAACACGTTGTGACGGAACAAGTTTGAAATGCCGAATGTTTGTATTTCGCCTCATTTCTCCTGGGATGTGAGGAGAGGGTAACCACCAATGTTGTTGAAATCAAACGCCTACATCAAAACATACTAAAAAATAGTTTATCGGTCATGCTGTACTAGATCTCTGTGTGAAAAATTATTGCATTTGAGGTGCACATTACGTGCGTGTATCATTTGACGGAGTAAGGTTAACATGCAAGGGAACAGAAACAAGTAATTATTTACGGCGAGGTTTAATTGCTTTTAATTACTTTAAAAAACAGTTTGTAAATTCAGTCACCTTGATCATTATTCCCAAGTTGCATTGAATTAAGCCGTTCGAATTTGAATTGAAATAACATAAAATGCTATTTTATAGTCTTAGGGGAAATACGGTGGGTGCAAGGTGTAACGTTTTTTACCATCCATTGTGTAACACCCTGGACCCAAAACTAGAGAAACAGTAAGGGGATCTGAAGTAAAACGAACCAACCATTGTCATTCTCTGTCACGCGCAACTTTCACCCACTAAAAAACTGCTCTTTTTAAACTTCTCAATGGTTGTCATTTTGTTCCGTCAATTTGCTTTTATGGTTTGTCATAAAACAGACTCGCTCCATTGCCAAGAGCTTCTTTTGGACACCCTTTGTCATTTACATGATTTGTTGTCCCAACTCAGAGTAAAAGGATCCAAAAGTAAAACTGTTGGAGACTCGTCACTGTACATTGAACATTTTGTTGAAAATATTACGGTAGCAATTGTAGCTTATCTTCTTTTTGGATAGTATCAATTTGATCTACCCCCCTGCCCTACCTTTGGACGGAGGGGCTTACAGACACCGTAAGGAGCTGAATGGCTTATCCGTCCAGGCTGGTTTGTGATTTGTGCAATCACGTTGGATAATGACTCATTGAAGCATGAAGTTAAAAATGTGACTATCACATAAAATCTATTGAGAACAAAAGTGGAACAAACTTGACCCAGTAAGTCGGATGGGGACTGGGGAAGGCAGTGCTAACACACACGCCTAGCACGCAAAAGGGTCGGGGTTCAAATCGTAGATTCGATAGTGGATATGGGTTATTAACTAGCTCCAATAAGAGTGGAGGCCGAAGGCCAGCCAATCAAAGCAAAAAAGCAAATTTGAACGAATCGGAATCTACCGTAAACGCAGGCTTTGAACAATGCCTTACATGATCAGCGGCTTTTATCACAGATGCTCGGCTACTTGAAAGTGCTTTATATTTTATGCGTGCAGTTTAATCTGTTCTTTTTCGTGTCGCTCCTATTAGTGAAGAAAATCTAGTTTAAGCTGCAACATACTACCGAATATCTTATTTTCCCCTAAATAAGGATATCGGTATAACAAATGTATATAGCCAAATCTACTGGCTGCGTCTTAGTATTTCGTCTACAAGTTGCCTTACTTTACATCCACGGACAGAAAGTGTGAACCTGGATTTTCCTTCTTGCAATATTCGAGGAGGACACTAATTAGAATGATCTAGTGAGTAGAGTAATAAAATAGTTCGAATTCTCAAGAGATCGGTCATCACCGAACACACTGTACACGGTCGAGACCGACCGGAATTGAAGAAAATTTGGAACACAATAAATGTCTTATTTTTTCTAGAAATTTCGATTGTTCACTTGATTATTTCACAGAACTGATTTGCGAAAGCAATTATATACATACACAGCCCAGACATGGACCAGACAAATCGATCTAGGCCGTAAGATTGAGGCTCAGTGAAATGCAGAATCCAGGTAACACTCAAAAATGGTGCAAATGATCAAAGTGATGGTAACTGATGGACGTATTTAGCTCATTACGATTTACGGAATATATAAAACGCTTGCATTTTAAAGAGAAACGGTTGATTGCAGATGTGTACTTGATGATGTTGACAAAAAATTTTGGCTGCTATACGTGGCATATGAGTGAGGATTCACGGAACCTTTCTTCGGGTAACTGGACACAGATTATTGAGTGAGGAAGTCCCTGAGGGACAAAAATAGTCTGCTATAGATTTTCCTCGAAAACATCTACCCGATTGGTAAACATATGCAATTACATCTTGCTTTATGTTTGTACTTGGAGTAATTTTTCATATTTTATTTAGGAACTAAGTCCTATGAAATGAGTCGCAGACACCCAAATTAACGTGATCCCATGTAGTATTAAATCCGCACAATTTAGAAAAGCGCTAATTCCTAGTCAAACGAGAAAGAACAAAACAAGGTCCTCATTATTCACATTCATCAGACTCAGTTCGTGGCCAAATGTCCACTTACAGTCTTGCAAAATGAGATTTATTTACAATTTTATATTGCCGAATCCTTTATATTCCCGCAATATGTTTTACCTTTTATCTTTTGCTTCTTCTGTTCATGGAATAACAATGTACCTCACTTTTGAAGAAGAGCACTGCAGCCAACAGAGGGCTGCCAAGTAAGGAAGTTGAACGGTGATGGAAGGATTCGAACCCGCGGCCTTCCAGTCCAAACAACGCGACCATATCCGCTTGGCCACCGCCAATGCTGAACGATAAACTAAAGCCAAGGAAGGAACTGGTGTTCAACTATAGTTGATTTAGTGCGGCATATTCTCTGCATCCTCGTCCTATGAATTACAGAACGCGAAAATAATCATTTGCTAGCCATGTCGAGCTTAAATATAAGTTCCCTAAAAGCCCAAGCAGATTGTTCGTTAGATCAAAGGGAGTCAGTAACAGCCGATCAATCGTTCATAAAGGATTCATTTTCTTGTACATTGGTTCAAGTCTGAAGTAAGTCTGCCATCAGTTCCCGACGAATAAAAATTATTTTTAATAATCGTGGCTCATGGCTATAAATTCTCCATTTACCCATATGGAAGAGAATCGGGAGAAATAACAGGCAAATTCGAAAGAACTTACCTCATAATATCATTCTACAAATAATCTAGTTTCAGGTTTACTTAAGGAGGAAACATTTTCCCATAATTGAGGTGATTAACACAAGGTCATGGAAACAATAAAGGCAAATGATTAAGATATAGGTTGAAGATTATTGAATCTAGCATTAAACCCGGAAGAATATTTCTGATAACCGTTTGTGATCAAGATCTTACCTATTCAGCTGTTACCGAGAAATCTCTTCATATACAGCCATACAAGGCCCCGTGGTACAATGAAATTCTAAAGCATTTCGGTCCGTAATTTGTTAATGGTGGTCTGTGGCCGGCTTCAAAAGAATGTAGTCAGTGGTCACTGTGCGAAAAATGACTCAGAGTAATCCTAAAAGCAAACGGCCCTCGTAAAATGTTTTCGTCGTTAGCGTCAAATTCAATAAGAGAGGAAACGTGGAGGAAACCAGACTCAATCTGTCACCCCCGTTGTAACAAGCACAAAGTAAAATTAAAACTATCTGGCACGAACAATGGGAATACCTTAGTTAAGAATAGAGGAGATGGTTGTAAAATGTTCCTCAGTGCGCGAATCCCCGTTTTCCAACAACCAGTCAAATAAAGATGGCAAACTGTAATCAAAAAATGTGCAGTTATTTAAACCGGATGAACAAGTGCTGGGAGAAGTAGGCTCAGGACCACGTTGCATCAGTAAGCACCTCAATTGCAATGATATCCTCGTAAACTAACGTCAAAGAACAACATCCTACATAGGAATGCGGCCAACGTTCCTAAGCTTTGCCATTCTAAAGCTGCTTACCAGCAGCCTTTTATGAATATTTTTCTGCGATTCAACCCAAAGGATGTCTACAAAAGCTCCATCATAGATTTCACCGACTTGGAAAGTTCGCAAATGGTAACTGAGGATTTTATCCAACTCAGTAGGGAGAACATCCTGTTATTTGATGATGGCAGTTATTCCTTTGTCTCATTCGATAAACCAGAGAATCTTGTTTTTTCTGACGTATTTTAGGAGAAATCCAGTTGAAACCTTTGTCCAAAATTGAATTGAGTGCAATGCAGACGTTGCCATCATGAACCAGCATATCTAACTATCGGGCCCCCTCAGACATGGGAATCCCTGAGTTAAAATAAAGGGTCCAGAATCCTGTTTCAGAATTTAGGAATATCAAGCTCAGTGGACGATAAGCAAGAAAGACTAACCGCAAACCAAGGCGGTCGAGGTGAGCGATGGATAAAATATGGGTCACTCTGGAGATGGAGCCAAACCGTATTCTGTTTTGTCAGGATCAGTTCAAATGAAAATTCGACAAAACAACTCATTGGACAGTCGCTTTTGTCCTCAGAGCACTGAATTCTATCTAACTGCCTCACTTTGATAAAGAGTTCCAAAGTGTTACCGAATGATCATCACATGCCTTTTGGCGCAAACTGTTAAACGCAACTTGTTTGCTGTAGATACTGACATGTAGCCATTGCTTTTTGATTTAAGCTTCCGTCACAGAGGAACAACACACATTTGCCTCTGATACAAAGTTTTATGTAGACTCCTCCGGACGACTGTAAAGCGAGGTTGTCTGCTAGATACATCATTAAGTCGAGCCCATTGCCAATGTGCTACTCACTGGTGGAACTGGTAACGTCTACAGACAGCTCCTGCACAAAAACTTTCCAGTAATTACACATATCGGCTTTGTCATGCATATCAAAAGACATCAGTTAGTCCAACACCGGGAATACTAGGAGCAAAAATGACAGGTTGGATTATTTTATTTTTCAGGAATATTTGTGGAAGCATTGGTTGCATCTGGTAGGTATGCGTTTCAAAAGCCAACCCTTACCCCATGAGTAATAAAACGATGCTCGCAAATGAGACCTTTCGGATGAGTATTTTGACTAGATACCTGCTGTCGGTCTGTGGAAATAAATTTCCTTAGTTCAGCAAGATATGAACTAAAATAATTGGGAGTGTTAGGTATTTCGTGCCCCCGTTGGTGAGATTCAATTCGTTTGGCTTAATGTCTTTGGGTTCATGTTAATTGTAAAGTAGCAAACCATCGTTTTACGTTTTACGACTGCATCAAAATTTATATTAATTGTTATCTATCCAACAAGGTATCGTTTTACTAAAAATATATACGGTATCATTAGTTCCGAAGTGAGAGTGAATCAAGTTGACCTTGGACCCAAAAATAGTATTGAAGATATTGCTTCGAGTTATCTCACCCCAGATCCGTATTGGCTGTTTTCCTTATAAATATTTGTGCGAACAAATCAATTGGTTCTATGGCACGTTTTTGGCAGCTAATGCATGCTGGAAATCATGAAAGGTTAAAGATTTGGAGCGAACCCCAATTTTTCTATTGATTTTGTCTTCCCACGTGAAAATTTCTAATCACGCAAATGCTAATCCAATTCACAGCTACAGACTTACTCATGGTGCATGCACAATGATCTTGTTCATCGAGCCATAAACAGATTTGGGTATCAACGCAATATTCCCTGAGTGCCAGTAAATGGTGTAACAACAACAAGGACAAATGAAAATGATCAAAAATGATGACCCATTCGTCTGGCTCTCAGTTCGATAGATAACCTTAGACTTTTGGGTCAAATTACTGTTGGGCAAAAGCATTATGAAAACAAGCGACTGAATCAGAACCGGACCAACGCGTGCAGTGTAATTAGCCTTTTTTAACTGAACGCGTTTAACAGAATTATTATTTGGTTACCTGGTCTCGTTCACACCCCAAAAGGATATTGCAAAACGTGACCGTCACGTTTTTAAAAGTTTGTCTTCGTATCGCTGTTCGTTACGACCACGGGTACAACAGAAACTACTAGTTTCTGTTTATCGATTCGATTTTCCGGTTTTATTTCTGCTGCGTAAATGTAGAACACGAAAACTTGTGCGCCATCGTTTTGACACAGAATGATACGAAGGACAAAATACTAACGTTTTTAGCATGTTTGGCGTCTGGCAAATGGCGAATGGTTTCGGTACCGCATTTGTGGTAACCGGGGATTTACCTCGTGACTTTGTTTTTACTACAGTTTTATGTTTGTTAGTGGCAATCAAAACACACAGACATGCTTGGGTTGTCTTTGTTAGATTTGCGGTGCATCAGCTGACCGCTCCGTGGAGTGCAAATTTTGTGCCAGTATGTGAGGCAATTTTAAGTGCATTTTGTTGAAAAGAAAGCAAAACACAACAAGTACTACTGATGATAATTCATACTTAGCAATTATGTTAAGTTAAAGTGTACGACCACCACTCCTTAGTTGCTTTTGGGAAAAAAGCACTTATAAAAATGTGATCATCGATGGTTTGTTGATCTTGGTTAATTTTGACCTCAGGATGGCGGGAAACTAGAAGCAACGGGGATCTCCTAGTGGCTATGGGCTACCGAAATATTGCAAGGATCCAAAAACGATAAACAACCCATAGTTTTGAAACTTCAGTTTTCTACCACACAAAATTTCTACTTGTAAGGACATCACAAAAAGCATATACAATCAACCAACCAGACCAAAGTGCCACTGACAAATTATACCAGAATCTTTGCTTGCTAATTCATTTATCCCTTATTGTTTTTAGCTGTTGGGATTCCGCTTTACTGATTAATAAGACGGCTACAGTTGATCATGCCATGGGAATGAAACAGTTTCGGCGAAAACTTTCAAATGACTATTAGAAACGGTCAAGTGAAATTGCAACAGCCTCCGTAGTCTGGTTAATCTAGGTGTAGACAACTGGATTTCCATTCGCAATTTCCTGAACGGCGTCAAACTACGATCATCGGCACCCTAAAACAATGTGATGGCTTGAACAACTCATAGCACAAGTGATGCTGCCAAGTTCAGCTTCATTTGTTACAATAGGTGGTTGGAGAAAAAGTTGTGAACCAAGGATAGGAAAGTAGTTCACCTATTGGTAAAAGGAAGCAGAAGACGTTAGCGAGGTTTTACATGATGGATCTCCCAAGTATCCCGAGAAACGTTGCCAGGCGGAAACGTTATAACTTCCGGTCTCATAATCGGAGGACCTTAATGACACGGAAAGTGTTCGCGGAATGCTTAAGAGAGCATCTCAAGTGGCAGTTTAGCAGCAGCGGAACTTCCAATTGTGCTTGCGGGCCAATATCAATGCTTCATCAACACTGCGCTGTTGTCGGTGAGATAGATTTCCTAAGAATGCTTTTTACCGTCGGCTTCTCTTGGAAATGAATCAGCAAGGAATACCATTTCCCCGGAGGCTCGCGGGAAACATAGAGCTGTCATATAGAAATGTTGACCATTGATGAAAGTACTCAACCTTCAAGTTGAGATATCTCGACGTCTAGAATTTAACCACAAGGGATTAATGGTGATCTATCCTTGCTATTTCTTGAGGCTGCAAAGTTTTACTTCGAAAAAAACCAGCGACTATCCAAGATCTGGTGTGAACAGATGATTGTGGAGATTTAAGAAAGTGGTAGATGTCGCGAACATTATAGAAGGTAATTATTTGACTGTGTGTTGCATACCCATCTGCTCTCATTCACTCCTCTCCGTCAGCTACTTAGTCCTCCCAGGTAACCGACAAGCGCGAGTCAGGCAGTTTTCCGACCCGGTGGCTATTGCAGTGGTCACAGCCTTAGGCAGCAGGTGTTAGATTACATACAAATCTTCCTTAGACCCGCGATCTCTTTATTTTCGATTTGATGTCGGTATTTGACTTCGTCCACTATGCGACTTTCTAAGGTCACCTCAAACAATAAGCTGTGTCACTGAAACTCATTTACTTTCTCCATTTGTGTGTAATTAGCTAAACCTATGTCCATGCTTATGGTGGTTTTTAACCCGAGTTCATCAAGA
This sequence comes from Fasciolopsis buskii, assembly GCA_008360955.1. Classification (NCBI taxonomy): domain Eukaryota; kingdom Metazoa; phylum Platyhelminthes; class Trematoda; order Plagiorchiida; family Fasciolidae; genus Fasciolopsis; species Fasciolopsis buskii. The sequence continues at coordinate 227,682 of LUCM01008702.1, read as the reverse complement.
GAATCGGTGTTCGATAGGGTTCCTACAAACAGTATTTTGTAAACTAGATTCCTATGAAAATTGCTTCATCTTTATTTGAGAATGCTGATAATAATACTTTCTCAAATAATACGTCTTGGCCTACAAGAAAGACTCAGTTAATATTTACCCGTTTGAAGGCAACTCTATCCTTAGTATCACAACCAGTTCGAGTTTACACTAGCCGTGAAGTTGACCCTACTATGCGGTTTCAAAAAATGTTGCTTGCAGTCAGAAAATTTTCAAAGCTGTCAGTGTTTGCACACAGTGACTTTATAGTGTTCAAAGTAGGTGGTGGGATTTGTATTGGCGACTCTAAACTTAGGCTTAGAGTACTGAGGTGAATCGATCAAATGTACACTCAACTTGAGCTGGTTGGTTTTTTGAAATCTAGGTTGTCACGATCGTCAAGTATGGCACCTTTAGGCGGTAGTGTCGACTATGGTCCCATGACAACCCGCCAAATCAAGAGAGAATGATCAAGTGACCTCTGGCCTCTCAGCACGGCAGTTTTGTTTTTTTCGTCCTAACCGGATGGTACATATAAGCCCACGCATGATATAATTGTTTAGCCGATTCCCTTCAGTTTAACGGACCTATTGCCCACTGTCTGATCTTCGCATCGAATGCCGACCCCGCTCTCTTCTGAGCCTGCCACAAAATCAGACCGCTGTCGATTAGTCCGCGGGCTAAAGAGGCTGGCTGACTCCGGACTTGTCCTCCGGTTTGTTCTCGGTGCAGTTCTAAGTCCATGTGTTGTTGAACTGACGACAGAAGAGTTTGGCCATCAGTCCCATTCTGCTGCATGTAGTCGTGCTTCACCTCCGTATGACTCATCTCGCCGAAGCCCTTTTGTTTCCGTGCGTAGCCTCTCCTTACAGTTAGAGCACGCGTTAGGCAAACCCCTGAATCAGCTCGTTCGGCATACGCTATTCTCGCAGTTTGGTAATGCCTTTAGGATGAGTAGAGATAATGTTTTACGGCATGGTGAAAAGATGTTCAGGAAATAAACAGTGATAATATTTTGAATACCGGGATGGTGCCCGTACAATCTCCGAACGCGACGGTCAATTACCCTGGTTAATAAGGGTAACTGTCACAACCGCTGACACTCAGGAGTTCGGAAAGTTTCTGCTTCTTTACGAGCCTGTCAGAGCACTTAACTGCTAATAAACTCTATAATTTCGGGCTCTTAATCTCTGCCAACTTTCCCGTCTTTTTATCCGCAAGTATTTATATCCTCAGACCATCTCAATCAACCATTTGCCGTATCGATTTGGGTTGTTCGCTCTGATGTTGTTTCGTTACTTTTGTACTGGGAGATTAACTTCAAGTACATACATAAATCTCACATATTATCCTTTGTTGAAGAAGGCCACTACCAGATGGCAGTAAATCTTTGAGTCAGTAGCTGCAAACGATGCATAAAAGCATACCGAATTATAGTCAAACTGTTTTTGGAGGCCTATTTTTATCACTGACTCCGGAAATGAGTTGTGCTAATTTTCACCTTGTTTCTAGTTATCTGATGGTCCCGGCAGTTCGACAGGGTGTGCGTTTTGCATCGTCTAAGCGAAAGATAATTGTCGTTGGCTAACCTAGGACTGCTACGGTTTTTTGTTCACCGTGCGGACCTTTTAAAAAGTGTCTTTGGCCTTGATCAAGACAGACGGTGGTGTTGGCATAGGCATCTAGTAATGAATCACTAGAACCATAGTAGCATCCCCTAGCCTGTGCTTCCATTTGGCGCTGTCATGCTGCCCTCAAATATCTGAGTATATTGGTGTCTGGTGTTGTCCTGGACCCAATCTGAGCAACCAACGTCTTACGGAATGTGTCCAATTCCTTGGTTCGCAGTGCTTTGTCAGTGTTTGGACGATGTGCCCTCTGAGTGCTGAAGGTGACATCTGGTGCCACATTCCGAAGGTGGGTATCAGAAAATCGTTAGTGGAGTCTGGCTGGAACATCTGTTGAGCAGTGGCTGAGCTGGTCATGATGTGTTGTGGCACTAACATTCACCGACTGAATGGCTAATTATTTTGTATCACCTTCAACCGTTTGGTGTCGTATTTTCCACGTTTGCTAGTAGACTACGTTTTCATGTTGCTTCTTCATGTATTAGGCAAGACCAGAAGCAGTTGTGCACTTTTGTGCTTGCATTTCAAAGAATGATGTTTGTGCTTCATTAAGGTGATGAAAGATGATCTGTGGTGCCACTATTGTATCACTAGTCTCTTGACCTCTGGCTCGGCGTAAGACTTCAAGCAGGAAAATCACGAAAATTTTTAAATGTGGGCGCTGAGAATGAACAACGATAGAATTTGGTAACCAGCTACTGTCCTACTAACTTTGTTTCATCAACGCGTGTGTGTATAAACTAAGCATCACTTGTAAAAATAGGTATGAAGCATCGACCGACGATATGATAGTTCGCCTGATGTATATATTTTGGAAGAAGATAGTCTTGACTGGTTTACGGATAGTGTAACATTTCATCGGTTATGAAAAAACCAACTGCATTATTAAATGCAACATTTGGGGATCTAGATGCACTAGCACTGAGTTGCCGTTGGTATTTTAGTATGAGGGTTTTCTACGGAACAGTTCTTAGAAGTAGCCCTCACCATTATTGCTGTTGGTTGTAAAGTTTCGGTTGCTGAGGCCTTTTCTCGTATTCAGTTTTTGGCTCTCACCAAAACCGGCCAGACTACATCAATTATTCATTCTGGTGAACAATTCATTTATAATTCTGTTAAATTCATTCATTACCCAAGTGACACTCTTTCGGTAGTTGAGCCTAAGCCAGAAACCGATCATTTTTAGAAGCAGCATATTTCATTTCATTCTCGTTATTTAATTAAGGTGTATAGGGATTTTAGAACTAAGGTGATTCGCTTTTTATAGTGTTTGGCAAATGGAACGGGTATTTGCGGGTTAAGTGACTTTGGTTCCTGCAGAACAACAATACACCAAAATGCAATCAAATTTTACGCGTTAATTGGTCAGACGATTGCCAATGGTACGAAAAAAATTTGCTTTTGAAGGACATTTTTACAGACAATCCAATTTATTTAATCTCAATGCCTCCGAATCAGTCTTTATTCAATTATGAACAGACTTCTCTGGTAAGGATAATATTTTTCCAAACGAAATCCAACTCTATCGACTTAAGCCTATCCCGGAGCGGACAGTGTCGTTATATGAGCATAGAAATTGAATTTTCTACATTCTTTCGTAGACGATTCAAGAAAATACATTACTTCTTATTCGGTCCGAAGTTGTCCGAATAACTGACAAGCAACTATCTTGAAAGGCGCGTAATATCAATCTTTGCGCAGAACATGATACTGAAGAGTCCAGATCAGACGAGCTTTTCACACAGGAAAGTTCCGTTCTGTGCTTGTTCCAGGGCGTCATCCAAACGAGCGTTGTTCCCACTGTCATCTAATTGGACGTATTGGATAGGGCAACTGGGATGATTTTATGATGTGCAGAGTCAATTTGGATGCATCAGATTTCCTGCCCCGGTTGATCAAAAAATGCAAATCACTACAATTTATCAAGATTTGGTTCATATTTCACTTCCCGTGTTTGATGCCTTGGGTGCCACCGTTCAACTTGTCACAGTGCAGGGTTTGCCACGCTTTCGTTAGTCAACAAATGTTTTTAGACAACCAGAGAATAGGTGCAGCGCTAGGTGGTTGCGATCAATCACACTATGCCAATTAACGTTTCCTTGTTCTGTCTGTCATGATTGGATTGTCTGACCCGAATGGGTTGCAAATCAACTCACACTTTGCGAATATCTAGGTGTTTTAACTAATGGACATAGTTAAAGTAGAACAGCAAAATTTGGTACATTGATCTTTTCTTGCTAAGCTTATTTCACTGAAATGTTTCTATACTTGGACGTGAATTCCTGGGCTCGAATTACTCCTGTAAGGCCGTTAGTTTCTCGTAACTTCCCCCCTCTTCCTGGAATACTGTGACAATAACCTATAGGAAAATTAACAAACAGGAAAAGGAGAATGCCACGTTTTAAAAAATCTATACTCAATGAGTTTTACACCATTGATGACGGGATTCGCTAGCACATGCGTGTGGCTTTTAGTCTAACATTCTTTACAGGACAATGTGTACTTGGTGATGAGCTTTTATTACAACCGATTGCAATTTTTATCCACCCATTTGTGCGTTTGCAACACAATTTCTGGGTGTGAAAAACTAGTTACTAACAGTTTGCATTTGTTAAGAAAATTTTACAACTAGCGAATGAGTACAGGCTAGGCAACAAAGCACAAAACGACGGGGCTTTAGTATTCACTGTCAACAATGCGGAAACAAATGAAAATCTAGGCGGCTGCAAAGGCACTCACCGTTGGACATTTCTGTCATAAAAATGCAAAAAGGAGCAAACATCCCAATTGCTGGAGTCATTACTAATTGTTCGCTTCACGCATTTGTTGCAAGAAAACAAACAAAGTCGCCATGCTTTATAGGCACCAAAAGATAATCGTAGAAACGCAATGCGCAACCGGGATTTGTGGGTTACTAGGCCGCTTTAAGACAGTGAAAAGGAGTTGGAGTTCACATACTGCATTTTGTGCACTTTGGGCTCAGTTTATTCGATCAAATTTGCGCTTTGGTGATGAAAAAGTTAACCACCATGCCGATAATCAATCCGATGTGGGTGGGGGATGTAAGAATAACACTTCTGAACATTTGTGTGATCCACGCTTTCATTAGGTTTAGATTAGTGTAATTAAGATGAAAATTGTAAAATGTTTAGAAGAAAATGCCCAAGATCTGTTACTAGTATGAATAACGCCACTAACGAAAATCCGTGAATAACTGGCTTAACCGAACAGGAGTATGTATTTAGACAATGACTCAGCCGATCGTTGTCAGATTGACTGAAAGCTTGCCACTACACAACGATTCCTCTATCAGGTTCAGCCGGGTGTCGCGCCTGGCCGATTGAAGCAATATGTGGTTCCAGAAGGCTCCATGTTGCCTGACCAAGGCTCTTCCTTATCAGTTATCGCGCAACAAAATCGTAAAATCCATAAGGTGTGTCTCTGTCCCAACAGTAATACAGTCTGAATCTACCTGAACAGACTTGCCTGGAAGGGTTATCAGACAGCGATCAAACAAAAATTTTCAACTCATTTAGAAATATGCACGAAAATCTATCTATATGGGGGCATTACTGTTTATCCAAAAATAGTGACCCGAATAAAGGGAGAGTTTTGCCTTCCTTTGAAGTAATGCAAACGTAGCAACAGCATAATGTGTTCCAAATCGGAACAACCTGAAAACGTGCTTGAAAGCAGAGACTAAAATAGGCCACTCCCATGACAGAAAGCAAGGCAAAATGGAAGAAAATTGAGTCATATGTACAATATTCTTAAAAATAAGCAAATTCTGCGGGGCTAACTATTGGTTTTGTGAAATATGTAAATTTTCACAATCTGTGTACCGTAGATGCACAAAGTGAATGAATCTCTTGTGGTCCTCAATCTCTGTTGTGCCTTTCTTAGATGGCTACGTTCCGTTAAAACCATTGTTGTTTTACAGCAAACTTTAGGATGCAATTCATTGTTTTCCCTCTTCCGAGGTGAAAACACCTTCGGCGAATTTTGTCCAGTAATAACCATCTGACATAAGCGTCGTAGCATGTGAACGTTTGTCTATGGTTGTTGGTCAATCCCCTGCATATATATCTTCAAATAATATCGTTCTTCCTTTATGAAAACAGCGTACATCGTCAAAGTGAATACCGGAAGGCGCAAAGCATTAAAAGAAAATTCACTCGAAAAAGTCTAAATCCAGCTACAATAAGGATAAGTAATTGACTGTTCAATATTTTGCAGTGGACACCCTCTTGGATGCAGTGACCGTCATTATAATGGCCTGGTTGATTTCGGTGACGCAAATTAAAAACTGTTATCCGTACAAACGGCGAAAGATCAGCTGCCTTGAAGGGCTTTGTCTGAACAGCCATAAAGACAAACCTGGTACCCTGGTTTTATCTATGCTTGTCATCAATTTATGACTAATTAAAGTGAGAAACCAACTGAGACAGTGTTACTAGGTGATTACTCCAGAAATGAAATGAAACAAAGGAAGCTTTTACTGCGGGAAATACATTTCCGCGCAAAATGACGAGTGCATCAATTTGGGGAGAGAATCACGTAGCTGCATCAAGTGGTCATCAGGGGGAATGGTGAAGAACTCATGAATATTTAGCAAGATTTCACTATCGAAACCCCTTGATACCACCTTGAAACAAGAATGCCCGATAATTACTTTTTCTTGCTTTCTTGGTTAAGTGCAACGTAACAAACTAGAGAGCGGATTTCGAAACCGAACATTTTCACAGGAAAGGACAATTTGATAAGTAAGTGACATACTGATACCTCGTGCAGCTAGCTAAGTATACTGGATATGAGATAATAAATTATTAACTGGTAAAACATTCTTATTTTCGGTAGGAATGTCCTTAAGATTCGGAACTGTTATTGGTGTGGGATTGGTGGAGATACTTTTCCGCTACCGGTACGATTACTCTGATCCACCGATCAGGTTGGTCATGTTCAAAGTTTCGAAGACTGAAGTGTCCGAAAGTAAGCATCACTAGGTAATAAAACAGAAAATCGCCCAGTATCACAAAGATAATGCCATTTGAACAAAATCCAACAAATTCCGGTTTTTATACAATCAGGTTTTGTTTCAGCTGGTAGCGTTCAATAAACCAAAATGCATAAAAGGATGCAAGACACGTGGAAAAGCAAATAGGTAGAAAAATCCGCAGACGCCACCGGCATTTAACCACTTTCGCAATAAGCTTCATACCAATGCCAAATGATATTAAACTGATTTGTCCGGAAGGGCAAAGCGTGCGAGATGTGTGGAAGTCCCTTCCCTCTACTGACCTAGTTATTTGAGAAGCTAACATAACAGTGGATAATGTCGAAAATACGAAGTTTCAAGTACTACTCGATCATTGAGGCTACGCGAGTTCGGAATTAATTTACCGCCAGCCCCTGCCACCCACTTTTAAGGCTGCCCGTTTTGATTGATTTTGGATCAGAGCTCCCAATCGACTTCCAATTATTGTGTTCGATTACTAAGACCATTAATCACGTGGCTTTCAAGCAGCTGTTACTTTACAGCAATCCAATAAAGCTGACAACTTATTCAGTCATTTTGTCAGTAACACGTAAACATCCTACTAATATCAATCACCAGCCATTCAGCCTTGGACTTAGAACCCGTACAACATGGTTTGTTTTATATTATTTTGATCAGGAGACCAAACCAGACATCTTTGAATTGTTTACGCAAATTCAATAAACTGAATCAGATCATATGTACTGGACCATAATTTCTGAAACGACATGAATCATTTGAAACCATTATAAAGGCAACGAAAACCCAGCCCCAAATTTTAAGGATTTTGCGAAGGTTACATACAAACCCTCATTTTCACCCGTCTCTGTGTTGTGCACGTAGTTTGCAAAGTAGTGGAGGGAGGCTGACAGACTTCATGGGGCCCATATATTTCACATTGTTTCATTCGTTATATGGGATATCACAGTTATCGGAAAGATCAAGATGGTCTTTATCAGTCCGCCATGCTGTCTAATGAACTCCTATCTAACACGTTTAATACATTAGGAAATCAGTTGTCAATTTCGCAGTGTGAAGGCAAAAATAAAAGGCATATAACACATATTAGTCTAATAACGCTTCAGAAACCAGCGGGTTTAGTTGATAACGTGCACCGTGACTTCATGCATTTACTCACAATTGCATCAATTATTTGATCAGGCTAATATGAAGTTGGCAAGCAATTAACTGGAACGGTCCTTGCAGATTCCAACCCCGCAGATCCATACTTTTTTTCTACTACCTACCACAAGAGGACAATTGAGCAATTGAACTGCGCACAGACAACAGTGCTGAAAATGTCGTAGGTAATTTTAATCCCAGACAACGGAACAAAAGTCGGGAAGAATATTTATTATAGTTTTTGTTATCTGCGTCCTGGCAATGCCAGCCGATTGAATGCAGAGTGAAGTGCTTGGGGGAATATCTGCAAAGGGTTTGAAAAGAAATCATTGCGACTCATTCACCTCGACTGCGGCGTAGACAACTGGAATGAGACTGAGAACAAAAGACTCCATTCTGTTGCGGGATTCGAGTCTTCCAGTTAAAAATGAAGGTTTTTGCAACATACAAAATCCAGCTTGGCATGAATTCAGTATGGGAAACAGTTGGGCCAAACCTCAATTCAGCTAAATCATTGTGCAGCTTTTTATTTGGCTGGAGCCAGGTTAAATAGAACTTGCATTCCGAGTTAGTCGCATTCGGCGTTTCCAACCGAATGTGAGTATATGCATTATTAAATATATGCACATATGTATGAGTGGTTTAATCACTGCTATCCTTCCAAGGAAAAGTTGACGAAATTGTGCTGACGAATAGAGAAATTGATGAGTGTGATGGAATCGAATGTCCACATGTTACAAATTAGCGTGCCATTTGACAATGGATATGATTCTGTTCATCTATTTGATTGACTATGACATACTATCCCGCGGGGGCTTCATCTTATACCCAATAACCATCATTAGTAGCCACCGGAAACAATAGATTAGTGACACATGGCTGGGGTATAATTTATGCCCACTCATGCACAAGGGACGGAAATAGGAGTTCCTTCAAAGATTCCCCCGACACAGTTAAATTTAAAACCGATTTTGGTGGAAGTTCTAAACTTAATTAAAAAGCTATAAAGAAATGGAACTTAACTTGGCAAAATCTAGAACACCGGAATCTTTCGTTGCTGATTAGGTACATGAACGTGAATAGCAAATATATTATCGACCAGTGATGGGAACGAAGGTAAAAATTGATGAACTAGATGTACTGTGTCCAGTTGCACATTTATAGAACTAAACGAACTGTAAAATGTATGAACAGTACAAACGAAGGCATTCCAATTAAGTAAAACGACTGTTCTTCGTTGCTTCACTTGCAAATTTTATGATAGCTGTCGTATATACTGGCTGAAAGAACACCTGATTAGGTACCATACCTCTTCGCCGTCCTCACATTTAAATGACTCAATTGGATTTATTAATATATCCCACCCATTTACTCAGTACCGCTCAATCATGAGCCGTCGGATATTGGGACCCTAACACTGAAGTTCTTGAGTTTGCCTGCCTTCACTGCACGCGAACAGGCATTTTCCATACATGATTAAGAAAGCAAGGGAATCAGACAACGTTCTGTGTCGATAAGGCAGAAATGAATATGAAGCTTGATGGTTAAAAAGACAAACTTGGAAAGAATACGTTTTCTGTCACCAGTTAATCAGTAATTTGAGAGTTTCATGCCACGAGTTAGGAGTTCAAAGCAACAGTTTACAGCCAAAACGTCAATGACCGTATGTGAAGCCTGGCTCAGAGACTGCATCCCAAGTCTGGCCGTCTGGCATGCAAACCTGTATAGGATTTGGACTTTGAATTAAGATGATTGTTGTACTTAGACTGTTTGAAACTGGTAAGTCGAAGTTCTTACCAGTGAAACCGTAAAATTTAAGTCACTTATACAAAATAAACGATATTTGAAAATGCGATCCGTGGTCATCTCATCGTCAATATGTCTGTTTAAACACATGTTTAATTAACCTGAATGAATGCGACTGCAGTTCGAATGTATTCAATCTTTCACCAAGAGTTGTTGAAATCAAGTTAAAAGATCATGCTTATTAACGCCCTTTCATGACTTCAAACGTTTTGTAAACCCTTTCGAACAGGAGGACCTTTGCCTAATGTAAAATTTGACGGCGAATCCCAAGCACGTGAGATACGCGCTTCCTGTTCATGCTGATTATAGTTAATAGGGGCCTCAAAAGAACGGGACGAAAGCCTGAACAATTTCTGAACCGACGAGCTGATCAGAGAGGGAGAACAAATATACTTCAGATACACACGTATTTATTCTCACGTCAATCTTCATTATTCATTTCACATTGTAATTGACTTACCAGCGTTGTTCAATGTCACTTTTGTTTTTTTCTGATGAAAGGGTGGGTCACGAATTCAAATGGACATTTCTCAGGAATGAAATGACCGATTGATAAACATGACAACAGTTCCGAGGAAATGACGAACACTAAATTGAAGTTCAAATTTGATATACAAGGTGACAGAAATGAATGATTACTTCGTTGTTTTTATGCTTCCTAACCAGAATCAGATAAGACAGGATTAGAAAACAGGATTGTTTCCCATCATTGCAGTGTCTTTTTCCCTAGATATGACTTGCAATGCATATTTCTCTGTGAAATAAATTTAGAAAATAACAAACTAGTTGAAGATCCTGGAATTTTCATAGGGTTTTCTGACTGCCAACTCCCGTACTTGTCATCTGATCCCTAAGTAAATAATTAGAATTCCTAATCTTTTTGAGAACACAGCGTAGGCAGTCTTAGAGAGACTTTTGTTGTCACTCGGGGATCGTTGGAGGGGGGACAACGCCAACCCTTGATCACAAATTCAGGGGACCCATAGCTATGGAGAACCTAGAAGAATCCATGTTGATGATCACGTGGCTTCCCGTGAGCAGGTTATGCATTATTTCTTGCACAAGTGATCTTTTCGTTTTTACGACCATCGTACCTCAATTTAGACTCGGCTAAAAGTGCTATTCTCCGGACAGTGGAATAAACGCTGGTCTCGTTATTCCCCATTTTGCATGCCATTTAAATGTAGTTATTTTCCTTTCTGCAATATATTCCAATTTGTATGGTAGTCCTAATATATCACAGTTTTGAAACTGAACTTGCGTCGCAGCTTGTACCACTATTTTGTTTACCTGAGAACTTCTACATAGACTTTGGATGATTCATCTGTATATCCTGCTCTGGTAGTCAAATTGTTCAAAGTTCACTTTGGTGAATGTCAAGTGACTGGGCAGTTTGGGAGGGTAACCATTGGCATCAGGACCAAATGATATGAGGAGTGCATCGAAAAATCGATGCGTTATGTATTGGTTTTAATCTTGAATGATATAATGCTAATAACACAGCGTTGTTGGTAGATGTAATGAACCAACGTTTCGACTACCGTGGGTAGTCTTTCTCAAGGCATACTTTACAATCAAATTTGTGGTCGTGCGACTGAGTTCCACAAACTCGTCGATTTTTTTATGCTAGCCCGTTTTACAGAAATGTTGTCGACCGATTCGAAATACCAAAAGGCAGGAGGCGATCAATTCTTGCTTAATTTCTGGTTTGAACATGCCAGCGCGCGTCTTAACATTGTTCTCTTGTTTGGGTTGATAAGACTGCAGCGTGGCAGGAAATGCGTTACCTTCGCCCTGAGTGTTTATCTTTTCACGAACCGCACAAAAGTTATTGTGCCAAATTGAAAATTTCCAACCATTGCTACAAGTGCAACATTTACAAACGATTTGACTGTATCCAGCGTTAAGTCCACGCTGCTTCCGATGTCAGGAGTTTGTGACAGACAACGATTAGTGGTAATCATGTGGGAAAAAGGCCAGTGGTTTTGAGAAAATCGCCATTTCTTTCTCGCTTTGTTTCCGTCAACCTCTCCCACTGGCCCGCACAATGAGTCGCCTTTTGCATGTAACGCTCATTTTATCCACCGTGGGAGTACGGCTTTCGTTTATTTGTCATCAGAAAAATCGGTGGAAAATGTTTTCCAACGACCCTTCACTTAGCCAAGAAAAGGAACAGGAATATAATCTTTTCAAAAAGCGTGCGAAAGCCCCACATGAAAAGAATAAATCAAAAACGAATCCGCATATTCACTGTGAAATTTGATCAAAGCTGTTTATCCCTAAGACGGAAAAAGCGATAAGCGAATCATTAATTCTCATACATTTCTGTGCCTTCTCAAATGGTTCTCGCGGCTGGCGTTAACTGTCCTGTACCGCTAAACCATTCGTAAATCACTGCCTCTGAGTTGCAAAAACATCCATTCCTGGTCCGCGGACTGAAAATGGTCGGATATCCCGCAATATAGCTTCTGATTTATAGTACAGACTGTTTTTGTTCGCGTTTTGTGTGTGCGTGTGCGTCCGTGTAGGAATTTGATTTTTTGTGAGCCCAGTGGATCTTGGCCAACCGACGGGGCGATTCAAAGGGCGGTGACTAAAATTGCCGTCTGTGATTTATCTTGATTAGAGCGAGTGCACGGAAGATGCGATTTTAGGATGACAATGAAAGTTTGCACTAAATTATATGTTGATTATCTTCGGCAAGATCTTTGAACTGGTAAAGTCTACCATTCACGACTTAATCTCTAGCCAGTGGAACTGTTTCATCCGGAAATCGTGAGCATGAACCCAACCGTAATCGTGTAAGCAGTAGAAAAATGAGGGCAATTAAACTCATGAAGTTCCCTCAGGCCATGGCTAATTCTGCTCGTACATCTTAGCAGCAAAACACGCATGTGCTATGTGCAAAACGTTCGCAAAAATATAATTACATATAGTCTGTTTTTGTCACGTCGAAAGTCCAGTGAAGAAAAATGCAATCACGTTTGTCAAACACGTTTAATACAACGACTATGGTTGATGGTTTGACGGAGTTCTGCCCTTAAACTAATCCCCACCATGTTGGCAATTACAAATTACAAAGTGAAAACAGGTGATGACATACCTACATTTTTTCTCCTAAAACAGTTCCTCGAGTCCATTGATTCTTATACTAACAATGATTTCCCTTATTCAGTCACAAATATGTTTGCCGCATAAGTCACTTACAAATAAATCTGGATTAGTTTAGAATAGTTTGGTCTGACCAGCCCATGAAACTAATAAAATGGAGATACCGGCTTACTCTGGTCACCTTACTCGGTCCCGTAGTCGTCTGATGAACAAATGAAGGGGAATAATTTCCACGATGGAAAGTGTTCGTGGTTTTTGTGAAACGTCCACTTGTCTTGCATTTTGAGATATTCGCATAGGATCCCGATCAACACAGCGTGCTCCCACTGATCTGCAAACTACCCGATTTGAGAGACATCAAATAAGTACTAGTTGATCGTGCTGAGATTTCTCTCTGTCAGCCCCGTTCTGTACAAGTTTGCCCCAACGCGGCCGCAGAAGTGGTGGGCGTATCACTAGTTAAATTGGGCGACCGAAGGCCAAAGAGAGGTGCAAGACAGGGAATAAAATAGGCTGAGGGTGGTAGAAAAAGAGCACCTACTACAACGCGATCGCAACATTAATTATTCCCGCACTCATGAAAAGAAAGCAGAGTTTGCATGCGCATTTGCCTAGACGCACTTGTGCTTGATTGTATTGTTTGCTAGGTATGGCACCCGATGCCTTGGAACCTGTTTAAGGGCATGCTAGAGCAGGCACAAAACATAAGAAATTGTTATTTACTAGCTATCCGTTCGATGGGCCAGCGAAAAAGTGTTGTTCACACACAAACAAAACACAGTGGTGGAATGTATTATAGGAATTTAATAAAACTGAACTAAAATCCAAAGATAAGGACGTATATTCGGTTTATTTGGTCGGTTTTATACTGCCCTGCACCGAAAAATTGTCCTCGTCAAAGAAAAGCTAAGCGACCTTGGTGTGGGGAAGAACAACGGTCTAGTTCTAAAGGAGCTATGCCCAGAAATCCGTAGTCATTGATCAAATCTAAGAGTCGAGAGCAAACGTATGACTCTCCGCTTTCCAGGTGGTTACCTCAAATTCTGGGAATTCACAACCACTACTGTCAGAGGCTGATTACGAAGATGAGCCTTAACGGTAATCACTTGATTTTCGCCGTCAAATATGTGGCGTTCACATTAGTTCTATGTACGGGTCATTCGGTCCATAAGCAGAAGGTCAGTGTTGACTTTTGTCTGAAAAAACGTTAATTATAACATGGGGGTTTTCCTGCTGTTCTCAAGTTATGCCTTCGCATAAAACCTCATTTATCACCTAGAATTCGCAGTTTCAGATCGCCTGGCACCACATGCATTTTAATTTCAATTAGAACTGATAAACAGTAGATCTTTGCAGGACTACAATATATCGGTTTTAAGATGGAGTGACTAGCGGTTGGGGTACGAACGAGCTTTTGTCCGGAGTTCTGACTGTTTCTTTTGAAGCACTTATCGCGAGGTATACAATAAATGTTCACGAATGTTCGTTTGGGATCAATGACCCACACTACCGTAAATTAACAGCACACTGTCAGATGGATAAACAAGGGAAAAGAGGCCTTGGACTAGAAAATCAAATTAATATATTGTTACACAGGTGTTCTTGATTACGAAAACGTGGATATAGCATAACCGGTTCTAGTTGCTGCGCTGTTTCAGCAACCATGAAATCTGCCTAGATGACAGATTTATGACGAGATAAGAAAATGAATTTGCTCAGAAACAGAAAAACACTGTCAAGGAAGGATTTAGGGTAAGCTAAACCGGAAGTCATCATTTTGAAGTCCACGAACCTTTAGAATATAGCCAACAGTCTGGCAGAATTCAGAGAACCTTGACAAACAGTGAACTTACTTTGGACTGCACTACTCAAATGTGAACAATTTTACGTAAAATTATAAGTGCTGATTCAGAAAGCCGATTTACAAAATGTTTTTGATCGCCCTGAACATATGAATTCATGACTTCAAAGAGATTCTTGCGCGGTACCGGAATTCCATGTAGGCAATGTTCACTAAGGCCAGCAGTCTTGTAAAAGATTTATGAGACAATATTGAAGCGTTCGGAGAATTCAAATAAAAATGCAGCATTAATTACAACTGGCATTTCCTACTTAAAAGCCCATTGTAAAATGTATCTGAGAAATAGAAATGAAAATGGTTCATTAAGTGCAAACAACAAACTACCCAGATATTGTCTCGCCATCTAGTATTTTTTCCAAAGGTTCATTACGGGCACCGATCGGAATCCGACGTGTATGCGTAATATAATAATTCATTCTGGTTATCATTTCCACTCAACGGTCCCTAACAAGTGTATTCACCCGTAATAAGAAATGTCCATGGATTTGATTTGCCTGCCACTTGTGATTTGCATACGCCCATTCGGGAAAGTGGGAATCAGACAGCGTGGTGAGATGTTTCTTCTCCAACTCAGACTTACATTTTATCTCCCTCGATCGTTTTTACCAGCGGCAACAATGAAATTGGTAAAAACATTAGAGAGAAATCCTCCCAGAGTTGATGCGTTGTCAGCGGAAGACAGAGCCCTATAAATACTCCCACACACATACACCACTTATCAACGGTACGATGGTGCGCTAGTTAGTCGTTGGCACTAAAATCACGATCACTGTTTGATTTCGTCCTCAACAAACCCTGCAAATGCATAAACAGATATTGACGCATGAGAGAAACAAAAATGCATCCGGTGAGATAATAACAAACGCTACGTCAGTCAAATCAGTACTCACCCGACCAGATAAAAAGAGAACTTCCTAGATTTCCGGACAAAGTCTCTGTTCCGTAACACAAAAAATGTGGTCACATACTGACCTGTTCACGTAAACAATAGTATCAATCAGCCACTGAAGAAAATGACTGAGAAAACCCCGGGAAAACTGTCATCGGAATGCACTTTTTAGCCTACGATACTCTATGCTGTTCACATATTGCTATGCTCAGTTTGGATGTTATTTCGCTATTTGAAAAATTATTGAATTGCACACCTCCGGAGTAGAACCACGTTTGCTAATTAAGCAGTGATCATCTAACCATTATTGGTTAAAAAGTTTGGTTTAATTGACAGCCTGAGAGTAAAAGTTTCGGTGGTACATTTGATATATTGTGCAAACAGGTGTATTAGATAAATCAACAGTATTCCTCCAAAGGGCAATCCATATCAGTATTTCGTCCCAAAATACCGGCTTATCCTTTCCTACAGTAGCTCCGTAGCGCAGATAGAATCTGCGACTAAAGGGTCACTTTTTATATTCCACCACCCGAATACTGATTACAATTTCCGAGCTCAAATAAATCGCCCTCAATCCGTTAAGTAAACGACGAATGATATTCATGCTTACAAGAAACGTAACGAGACGTTCGATCTCGGCTTCCTGGCTCTTTTCGACATCACTAAGTTTCTCTTGTTCGGCAGGTGATTTATTCTTGTTTTATTTCAATAGGTCGACTAGGCATACTCAACGGAATATACCTGACATCAGAACTTCATTCGTTTCACTTTATTACTTTGGCTCTCCAAATAGAATTGACAAGCTTTGTGAATGTGCATCATAGCGGCGGCTTGCGGTCGGTAGCCTGGCGGTTGTAGGTATGGACAAAGGTGACATTTTTTGTTCCTTACTGCGCCGAATAAGACGACCAAACTGGTTCATTATTTCCAAAATGGTATCCAGCCAAAGCTCTAATTCCTTATCTTGTCGGGGGAGCCAACGTGGGCATGCAGATTGGGGTCCGTCGCATAGAGGACGCGCCCAAACGGCTGAACTCGGCAGAGTTGTATGCGTCAGAAGCTGGGTGACGGTGCAACGACTTGCAATGGTCTCAATCAATATTCGGTCATGCTAGCTTACGTAGGAAAAAGACCCAGTGCAGTGGTGAACGAAAAGCTCCAGTTGCCGGATGCTTTCAGCTTTAATGACCAGTTTTCAAAGGTACAGCGTCGGGCTGTTGCAATAAAAAGTTTGAGTTTGGTTTTAACGTTAAACTCATCCGATCGTCAAGGGCAGATTTTTAAATTTGTAAACGCTTTTTGGTTGGTTATAATGCTTCGTGGAGACCAGATGTTTGAAATTCTGGGATATTTCTACTATTCGGTCATTAAGTTGTAAGGTGCAGTTAAAATGACTGATTCTCTTAGTGAACGCCTGGAGTTTGTCGAAATTCAACTAATGGTCCATGTCTAAATAATTTTTAACTCAAATAGCAGACGCTGGCTGCGTCTCTAGGTCCTCCTTGAGCACTGTTACGTTTTCCGTAAACCAACGGCCATTACCAATACAATCTGAGGCAATTCAAAATCACTGATTGACGTTTCACTACCCAACCTAAGGAAATAACGAATGTCCTCGCTTCATCCCTGACTTCTGCCTTCAAGGCCGAGAGCATTCGTCATAATCTTGCATATGTGCTTTTGTTCCAGCCTACTACTACTACTAGTACGTCTACTACTGCTACTAATGCTATTACTAGTATCATCATCATCCTGACCGGTGAGAACACGGTGACATCAGCAATTTATATCTCCACCGTAACTTGCAACTACTGATTCAAATTATTCCAAGTATGCAACACCTGGGAGTTGGGATTTACATCCGTCTCCCTAAATCGTCCGAAGGATTACAATTCGATAAATTCATGCGCTGCCTTAGAGGAAGCTCCCCTACTCTCCCGAGTGTCTGGATGTCCTGATGCGATGAGGCAGGTCAGAAGGACTTGAACGAATGTTTTGAAAAAAGAAGTTTTACATACTAGTCTCTCCCAAATGTCCACAGCCAGTTTTTCCACCTATTTAAAGAAAACGAGGCGGAATCTGGTAACCAACTGAAGAAACCTTTTTCTATCTTCCCAGATCAATGAGATTAAGGTAAGAAATGATTCCAAGAACACCTGATGAAACGTCCTGTATGCTTCCCCTAGGAGTCCGTGTGCACCAAAAGACCTGTCAAATTTTAAAAGACTGGCTAAATTAGCTGAAGCCCTAAGAAAGCCGGTGTTGGAGCAACCGCTACCGATTCCCTCACCGGGCATTGGAAAACCTGCCTGAATTACTGTATTCACCCTGCCGTCTACATTGCGAGTAGACAAAACAGGAAAATAGCATAAGAGGCCTTGATTAAACAACATTCTGTTTGACCAGGAAAGTTTGCAAACTGAAAGGGGCTGAGTGAAATTTTTACTTTTTCTGTGCTTCCATGCCAGCACAGGCGGCTTTAGTCTGATTGGAAGGTGGGCGCCTCGTATCAAGTACATTGGTATTCCAAACGCTCAGAAGAAAGAGCGTCTCTCCCAATGTAGATAAAGGGAGAGGGTTGTGTTCCTAGTCTTTATTTTGGTGCATCGCGGATCTCAGGTAAATTATGGTACATCATTTTGCCACTACTTTTAACCTGACTCCCAGGAGGTTAACCGAGTCAACAGTAATGCCGAATTAGACAGATGCATTTGTTGTAAGCCGCACTCCATTAAACCTGCTTTACCCGAGATTTTAAAGGTTCCACAAAGATGTTTGGGTAAGTTTGACGAGTTAAACATTGAGAAGCGATGCTGCAAGTCGTGGTGGAGCATCGCAAGACCAAGGCAGTGACTTAAAGCCACGGTTATTCCTTGCTGACCCACACTTTCGTGGGTATATTGATAAAAGAGATAATAACTAACTGGGCCGGGAAATTTTGTCATTTGTTCCATTTACCTCTACTCAGATTTTACACAGGCTGGAAATGCTAACTAGATGAAGTAGCTGCATGCTCATTGTAAATGTTTGACTTTCAATGACCGAAAATTTCTCACATTCCACCTCTCTGAATATAGGATAGTTCGGAATGAAATACTTTTGGTTCGTAGTTCTGCTACCCTGGCAAAAGACCGCGCCGCCCTTCGGTGATAGACTCAAAAATGGATCGGTAGTTTTAACAAATGGTGGATGGACTGCAAACACGTAACACGTCCTGCCCAATTTAAGAGGTATCCTGGTTCGTACCGTAAATGCAGTGCGCAGAAGCATGTATATGTTCAAGGAAGATTAGAATATCAAAATATGCGGATTTTTTTTTCACGTGTTAATAAGATATAAGTCAAGGGTTTTTCTAACCTATCCTCATTACGTCCTATCTAAATTATGTTTGTTACAGAGCCCAGTTAGTGTAAACTGTCTGCTAGTATAATGTCTTTTTCAACCTCGAAAATTGTCAAGTTACATTATAATTACGATATTATTGAGGTGTCGGCTGAAGTGTCGCAGAGTTCCTCGAGACGAATCGATAAGTGATGCATATGTAGGCGGTTGAAGGAAAATCAACATCACACAAAACAACAGCAAGCCGCATGTAGTAGGGAAAATGCAACGTCTATTGTCGAACTTCTTTCGGGATTTGACCTGCAAAACCTTTCAATTTGTTAGGGTAACGGATAGGATGTCGATCAATGTGTGTGTACACCGTTTGTGCATCTAATAAGATTTGACCGTCGGCATTAATTTGGGTAAACTCGTGGCATTCGGTCGAGGAATTCACGAGTCCGACACTTTCGAAAAGGCAGTCTTTCCGTGGTTTTCTATTCTTTCAGAAACGTTACACATTTGCATCATGATTAACAAAGGCATTGTAATTGTCATTAGAATTGATGACCGGGAATTGGTTTAGATGACCTTCTTGCCTGTAATTTATTTTGAAGCAGAACTACAGGTGTACTTAAATCTGCAATACACAATAGTAGTAGTAATAGTATTAGTAGTAGCAGTGAGTTGATCTCAGTGGGATTGATAAATTTTCCATTCGGTCCCGCCGAATACAGATTTTGCTTTTAAGAATCAAGCAGGGTGTTCTACTCAAAATTTAAAATCCAACAGAGAAATGATAAAAATTTCACTTTAACGTGAAATGCTTTATGAAGTACTTGAAAAGTACGGCCATTTGGTAGAAAACTTAGGTTTGCTTAAGGGGATTTTATGGTTCGATGGTAGCATAGCTTGTCAGTGAAACTGCCTATGCAAGCGATATCTTAATAATTACGGCTTTATAGGTTTTCCGCCTTGTTGTGTACTGTTGTTCAGTTATGTGGTAGAAATTGTTTATTGCCGATATAGTAGATTACTGTTATGTGCCAGTGCGTTGCATTATTTATTTGTGTTGTCCTTCTTAGGGGAAGTAATTTTGCCCGTAGAATTCCAGTGTTTGAAAACATTTTGCTAACGATTTCAAAACGGAACAATACGCTGCATCTATTAGCTACATGGATTTTGTTCAGATGGACATGGTCTTGTGTATCTCACAATGGTTCTTGACGGTTGATTTTCTTTTAAATTTGAAAATGTATAGTATTTGCTAAGTTCTGAATTGCTTTGAATCTTCTTATAATATACAAATAATTGTGTGAATTAGAACGTAATAATCACGGAGCCTAGTCATAGATGGAAAAGACGAGTTCAGATTTCTAAACCCCCCTTACTATGAACAAATATGCACATATATATTTATACATGCACATTTAGCTTAAAATCGGGTAAATACACAAAATGTGCCGCTAGTTTCACGATGTTTCTTATTGTTTCCATAAATTCTTTGAATGTGCATACATAGGTTCACATACTTTATCGCGGGTTAGAATGAAGAGGAGCAAAAAGCGTAGTCCCTCCAACGAGATTTCTCCTTCTGCCATTCGGGAAGCATGGTCAACCACCGCTAACGTATCTATTCATTGTGGGAACACCTACTCTCAGGGGATTAGTTTCGCAAGAATATTATTAGGGTACAAGTCTGACAAATCAGCTCCGAAACGTCCATATGATCAACAGGAAGTATAAGAATTTTTATAGCTAGTCAACGTCCTGTGGCACTATCTCGATGGGGCCGGTGACAAATTCAGTCAGTGTTATGGGATTTCTTTTAAAGAACACAACACAAATTTTCACTGTTTCAGTTTGTGAATAAATCCTCTCAGGGTTTATCACAAAGCGTGAGTTTATCTCCGTGGCGGCATCAGAATCAACACGTCAGGCGATTCGTGACACGTGTCAGCTAGATACGTATCAGTTGTTTTGCTGGCTGATGTGTGAAACCTGAACCCTTGAAGATCATCTTTCATAACGAAATAGGAATGTGATGGATAAAGCTTACCGTTGCTTTCTCGACAGAAACTTATCAGGTTGAATAAAGTCAGCAACTTCCAGTTAGGTAGGAGATGCACTATTTGATGTGTAACTAAGACTATGTTAGTGAAGTTCGTGCACCGCTGTCCTAACCAATAATGTCATTATGATCCTGAAAATGTAAAACAAAAACAGGTTAGGAAATATGCCATTATTAAGTTAAAACGACCTAAGGAAAATTTTGTGTAGAATATTCATTTGGTCATCTGTTATACAATATGGCGGCGGTGCGCTCCCAGTATCAACTCTGTACAGATTTGATTAGCACAACAAAGCAGTGAATAGTTTAAGCTGCCTATTGTTACACAGTAAATCACATTGAAAACCCAGCCCTAACTTGCTTATCCATTGAGAATGATCAGTCCAAGTGTAGAATCCATGGTGCAACAAATCAAGCATCACTGGTTGTATGCCGGCTTAAATCGTATGCAACAGTAGGGGCCTCAATAGTTCAGTGATTCTGGTGTCTTGTTGCCAGAAGAAATTTGCCGGTTCCATGTCATGTCATCGTGCACTTCGGAGAAATAAATATTGCAGGATTTTCCTCAAAATCTGTCAAAGGTAGGGTGCCAGTCAATGTCAGTCGATGACTGCCAATCTCTACCATTATCAAAAAACCCTAAATGCGTAGCTCTGCATATTCTGCCAAAAGCGGAAATGAGTTTTCATCGTGAGCCATCAAGCAAATAATTGTCCTGGAAACATTTTAATATAAGCTAGGTGCTTTGGTGCTAACTGGCCTTGGTCACTTCAGGGCCCATGGAATCCGCTATTTTGTGAGTGTTCCTCTGTCTATTGAAATTTCGCGCTGAACAAGCACTTCTCACTTGATGGTTGAGGGCTCGTGATGGACTGTTTCTGATGGCATGATAAGGAAACTTAAAAACGCATGATACTGGCTGCTCTTTGTAGCTTTTCTATAAGCAAAGTTTTGTAGTGTTTCAACAAGACTCTTTGCATTTCTAACATCTAGTTAGTTTATCGACTGTTCCTTTTTGTCTTATTGGTAAATATACAGGCGCCAATGGTGAGTTTTACGGCAGTGTTGAAAAGTACTGGATAAGCTATAATCAGAACGTCATCAACATATGAGGTTTCTTCGGATCCATTAAGAAAAGCGCATAGGATAAAATGAGGACTAGGGGACTCAGCACTGTCATACAATCCGTTTGTCTGGAATGAATCTCTTTAAAACAAAAACGAATATTATTTGTGTAGAGAATAATTATCTTAATGATCAATTTAGAGGAATGGAGAAAGAAAAAAACTGAAAGAATAAAACCGCGTCCAATGCTTGTCTCATCGTGGAGATAAACCTGGACAATATCCGACTTTGTTTTGATGGAAAGCATCTTGGAAGTAAGAAACGTTTGTATTAGTTAAAACAATGGCCTTCCAAGTAATTTCAATTTTCGAGGCTTGCTGGTCCGGATCTATATTATCAGATAATCAACGAGAGAGTTTTCTTTGGTGACCTGTGCACGGACAGTTTCCGGCATTTTAGGTCTGCAACACGTTTATTTTTCATGATATTTAGTACTAGACACAGCCATGCAACAACATTTGAAGCTAACATGCAAATTTGCCAAGAGTCGCTCGTTTGCTAGTGTTTATACTCCTTGAGTCTAACTGCATTTTGTTCATTCTGTTCACATAATCGTCATTCATCGATCCCACGAGACTGGAGCTTTGGATTGGATTGTGAAGTTGCACTTGTACTTACGTTCGTTTATTGTAGATACTGTTCGGTTGTATTGCGACACTGCTGCATTGCTGGGCCTGAGAGGTACAACTACGTAGTAGATCGTACTTTATGTTGAATCAGCAGGCATTTGCTGCAGTGAATGAAAGACTTTAATTCCAGTTGATTTAACTCCGTGGGTGGCCAAGTAAGAATACTTTGGTCTGTGACTACGTAAGCAAATGAGATGTAAGCTTACTTTCCTGTCGAGTTCAAATATTCGGAACACACTTATCAACACTTATGTTTGCGACAGCGTGCCTTGAAATTTCTTTCCATCATTCGTTTTCATGTTCAAGACTGTTTATTAATGAATGTTTTCTGATTTTGTCCCGCCAACGTAATTCAAGTTCTTCAGTAAAGATGAAGTTCTGTCCGTTTTTCTTTATATCGAGTGGCTTTGCTCTATGTCCGCAGTAGGCTCAGTCAATAAGGCCGTGTTTTCCTGTAGGGTATTTGCAACACTGATAAGCCCCAGTATGAGCGAAACACCGGTCCGATGCTACCGAGCGTAGGGCTAACCAGATAACCTGAGGTTTATGCCAGAAAGGTGTGTTCTTCAGCGTAGTCACTTATGCACAGTAGGATCAGCCTATAAAACACTCAACAGTACCTGTGAAACCTGCGTAAATGTCTTTGTATATTATTCGTTTGGCGATATATAACGAATGCATCGATTGTGACTCACCGTCTGAGGTCGTCCATTAGCAGCCCATTGAGTCGTTCAAGTTCGCTACAAATCTATCAGCATTTCACCTGTGATTTTCATGAGTACAACAACAACGGAATATCTGACCGTATCCTGCTACCTTGAATAATCGATTGCCGACTGTTTACTCATTCCGCTGCTAATGGATTGTTTGAATATTTTCCGTGGGATCAAGGTTGCAGTTGTTCGTTCATCCTCGATCGCAAATCCGAGCGAGACAAAAAGCAAACGAGCCTATGTTTTCGGGCACCTCTACACCGAAAAGCGTTATTAATTCGTAGCTGTATTGCAACCAGACCGGAAAATAGGCTCAAATCTTTATTCATTCAACTGTAGAACTCTGGACATATTTTCGTAATCAACGGTAGCTGGGTAGGGGCTAAGCGGATGCACATAACAATACCCTATGAACGCTCTAATCTAACACGTTCCAGTCTAGTGTTTGTGCACATAAATTCTGATAATCTCAACCGAAACGAAGAGTGCGAGTACTAATGATTAAAAGCAAAACGAGGCAACTCCGAATTTAAACTAACGCAGTATCTTCACAACGTGACGTTCCCGGTAGAATAAAAGGTACACGCTATTCAACAAGATATGATACTTTGCGGAAATGCTCAGTCTCACAATCTCTCAATGATTAGCTCTGAAGACTTAATCCATTCCACTGTTCCGTGAACTACCAAAAAACTGATGTCCATTCTCTCATCGATACTGTCCGTATCCGGTCAGGATGATTGGAACTGCGAGTGATTTTTCTGTGTTCTAGGGCCGGAAAAATGTCTTTTGTTTCACTGACTCTGTCGCATCTGTTCGCATTGTCATTATATTTCGTTTGTATTTCATACTCTTGTCACTAGCATGTAGATTTTGAAATTCTTGACAGTATTGTGATTATATTGCAGCCAACAGGTAGCAATCGAATGTATCCTTTAGACTATATTTTCCAAGAAGCAGCTTTGTATATAGCGAATAGTTCTTTACCATTTCGCCCAGTGCTCAAGTTTTCGAAATGCCACACAATAACCGGCTGTTCCCTGTTATAACTGATACCTATAATCTTTAAAGCACAGAAGGTTGGATCCAGCATCACTGAAACAGTAACCAGCAAAAATTAAACCGATAATACTTTTCCCTTTGGCTACAAGAATGATCGCGTGAATCAAGCACACGAATCTTGAGGCGGGTTGCATGACCGAAATTAGTGCGTACACTAAGCTCGGTAGCTAGGAGCGAATGCAGGTCTTCCACTGTTGCATGATAATTCAAAACGGTTTCAGATGCCTGACCCCTGAAAGCGTCCATCCGCATCCAACTGGTTTTTCACAGAATCCAGCAAACTAGTGTCAATTTACGTTTTTTTTGATAAGGGATGATTGTGTGAATATTTTATTCCATCGATCAAGAGGACATTTGGACGAAGAATCCCTAGAGCTTCAGGTTATCTGCGTGAACAACAGGTGCTTGAGAAAAATATCGTGGGCCTAATGCGCGGTCTACAATGGTGCTATTACTCCCACGGCTCCGCAAAACGAAGTCTGCCCTGTTTCATTTTGTCAAAACGACAACCCAACACTCAGTTGTTTGTTAATTATCAACCGAGACACAAATGCTGAATGCAGCTTCTTCGGTTTTACTGGAATGGCTAGTTAATGAAAACAAGAAAAATGCCTCACGACATTTTAGGCGCACTGGAAGATCATTTGCGAATTTCTGTGAACCAGTGAACGATGGTGTTCAGGCAAGGCCAAAATATGTTTGGAGGTCCAAGTTAAAAACCAAATCTTAATTGATAGAAAAAAGAAAAAGGGGGGCAGCGTCGAACCAAAGACTTGACTGGGGTGGCTGCCTAGTTTAATTCACTTGACATGCTCTCCATCATTCTGTTGCGCGAAATCAAAAATGACCGCATGTTGTAATGGTTGTCGTTTAGACTGTTCACTCTGATTCTGCGCAGACCAGCACTGGTAGTCGTGGATATTGTTGTAGCCGAAAGACTACAAGCCAGTGATAGTCGGTTGCCTTCTCTTCGGCTCCCAAACACCACATACTTTGTTTTCTATCTTAGATTTACTCCTAATGATTTTTTTAAATTTTTGCGTTGACTCCTGTTCCTTAAACAAATGTATTGTCTCTACAAAAGCCTGATAGACAATTCTGGAAGACTCACTGAGAAAGGCTGAACATTTTGCCCCTGGCTACATGAAGCACTGCAGATAGTGACAGCCAAAATACGACCAAAATGCTTGTACACTAGTTATCTTATATGCTTAGTTCGTTAATTTCAGACTAACTCTGGTCTTTGGGAATAATCTGCAGATAGTTTTCAAGAAAAATGTACTTTTACGCTCATATCCGTTTAGAGAAGCGTATCAAAAGTCCCTTCTGTTTGGGTCTAGTGAGACGTTGTGCTGCTCGTCTCTATTGTCCCCATCTGAATAATGACTAAAAGCTAAAATATAATAAAAAGTAAAAAGGCGAACATATTCTCAATCCAAATTTCTGCTATCCAAAACGTTGCTAACGTGATACCGGTCACACCAGTAGAAGTGCTTGCGTTTCACAAGCAATGATGTGTAACACTGGACGAACATCGTTGTCAGTACCTTGGTAATCCTTCGTCGTAGCCAACGATTTGCCATGTACTGCTTCAGTTCATCTCTCCATATTCACTACCAGAGATGCAGAATGATCAGCGGCGCTTCAGTAATTCAACGATTGATTTAGATTTTTTGTAACTCCAAGTCATTTGTTGATTCATTCAGTAAAATCTCTCCAAGATGACTTCACGGTAAATGGGATGCAACATGAATCGTAACAACTGTGCGCATTAACATGTAGGGTTCTAACCAAATAAACTGACTGATTTTTATCCAATAAGGCCGTTAGTAAACGCCATAAATAATTCACACTTGACTCTTATCACAATATCCAAAATAAAATTCATTAGAATCAAGCCGCACAACAAGTTCCCATAAGTCTAGCCAAAAGACAACAAAAGTGTTTTGAGTGTGCAATCAGATTGTTAACTAATAAACGGACAGCCTTTGATTTTATGATATCTGGAATTAGGTTGTTTCTTCACGCGTTCTTGAATAACACAATGTGAACGATTTCGCCGCTCAGATACTACGTTTTTCAACGGCTTCCTGCAAAAGATTTTCGTAACATATGTCCCATTGGCTATGGTGCAAATTGGACCTGTTGGGCAAATATTGACTGACCTGATGAGATTTCACAGAATAAATATTTGGAATCTGAGCAGTTTGTTAAATGAGAGAAAATTCAATTCCTCTCGAAACAGTGCTTTGTCAATCGTGTCTTCGTTTCACACGAAAATCTTCAAATCATTCATTTTCTTACTGCTGAAACTGGTCAGGTGGGAATCTGTGATCTCAGTGATATCTGTTAACTCTCCAGTCATTTGTCTTTGCTTCTCGGCCTTATTTATTCTGATTTCCTCAATTCGGTTAAGCCATGTTGGAGCACGTGTTCAATTACGGGGAATATATCCACGGCCATTAAATTCAAAATAAAATATGCCTCAGAAAGGGTTTATTTTAACAAAGATCTGTAAATGAGGATCTCCAAAAACATCATAAGGTCCATGAATTATCTACGCTTGCATGCACGCCCTCGTTGGGAGGCAAGTTATTAGCTGTGCATCTTGCAAACTCTGACATTGATTGGTTCCTTCTTGGCACTCGTAACCGGTGACCTTTTCCCATCGAATTCTACAACCTTCGAATGATCTTTCTTAGCGAGAAATTCACAAAGTGTGCTGGGATAAAAGACCCCACCTAAAAGCTTATAGTATCCTTAACGAGACTGTTGTGAGAAAAACAAAGAACTAAGTTCGATTAGTGTATCCAATGAGCATCGGTACTAGAGATTACTAATCACACAGTACAATGTCACAGAATCTCAGCAAAACCGAATATGTACGGGCTATCGCAAGCCCAGTTTGTGTGCTGCTTCCGCATGGTCGGTTTAACTACGATTGCAGAGCATATCTTGGGTGTGAAAAAATCATTCCATATGCACGCACACACTGTTATAAATGGGAATATTATTAAGACAAATTTTCCCCGCTTCCTTTCTGATTATCGTAGCTTGTCGGTCCAACAACAAAAGGGAGGGATCTTTTGTCAGACTCACCAGGTGGCTAATCGGAAGTGAATAAGAAATGAACATACTGATAATTGACCTAAATGATCCGGTTGCCAACCCCACTGGGTGGTTCTCACATTTGCTGGGGAACAAATTAATGTTCAATGACTCGACCGAAACATTTGAAAAAACTATACCAGTTAGATTACAATTCATTTCCGAAGTATAGTGGTCAAAAATTTTAATCAATATATTTTGCTTTACTGACCTTTTGCAAATAAAAATGATTGTATTAGGGTTGTGAAACAATGTCTGTTGTAAACAGAACAAATGTGATCAGTCAGATGGATCAAAATGTGCAGTTTTCTGTCAAAGTCGAAAGACTGTTTTATGATTGGTAACAGATATCTATTGCGAAAGCCGTCGATCGAAGAATTCGTAGAACCATTTGCGTCCAAGGAACTTCATTGAATAGGCTGTTCAACAAGAGGCTCAGCCAAGCCCTCAAAGGTTTGCCAAAAGTCTGCATTCGCAATCAAACTGTGTATATAAATGATTCAGTTATTGGTCAATCAATTTTTCGATTCTCCGATATAAAGTTGTTTTCTCTGCATTTTACATGTTCAACCTCGTGCTCTTGATATTGGGGGAGAATTAAATATGTTTTACTGCTTCAGACAAGATGTGGGAAACACTGTAAAAATACGTTTATTCAGTTTTACACAGTTTGAGGAACTGGCAATGCTTTATCACGCGCTCTTATTGTCTTGGCTTCATTGATTTAAAAATATATTCGCTAATGAGAATTACATTTTGACTCAATACTTTCATGAAACCAGTGGTGAATTTGCAATAAGAGCTTTAAGTTAACTTATACTAGAAAAAAATCAACATTGTCCAAGTGAGCTTGATGCATTCAGCAATTAGTTTCTGGCCATAGCTTATTGCTGAAAATATTTCCAGTGTTTATCTTTAAATATTCTGCCTGAATAATCGAGCTCAACTTTGTTTGCATGTAATTCACGCGTTCACTCGATCATATTCCTCTTTCCTTACCATCTGTTCTTGTTATTTGCGCCTCACCTTCTTTCTGTAGGAACTAACATAAATACGACTGCTAACGCTTAGTTGAACAAAGCAGTAAAACACTCACTTGTCCATCACTAATCTAATTACTCAGTGATTCGTTTGGACTGGTGAGGAAATGCACAACGACACCACTTCCGCCGGTGTACGTGCTCCTTGATCGGTACGATGTGGACGGAAGTGCTTACCTCTTACTTTTGCTTAAACGAAACACACTTGATGTATTTCACACGTTTTCTTTCGTTGGAAACTTTACTTCCGGTAACGTGCTGGTGATTGTGTTTGTGAATGATGCTGCAAAGCCTAGTACTGTGGGCAATAATAAAATGTCTTCCGTCAAAAGTAGTCGAAATATCAAACGGAAATGAATTGTAGAGGAAAATGAGGAAGAATTCTCGGACATATGTCGTACATCTGACATACCGCTGATGAAGAAAACAGAAAAACAAATAAATACATAAAAACCTTTTCTTCCTTCTTCATACGATTATAGAATTATGTGCGTGCGGATCGATAATTCAGATTGCTCCACAAACAAACGAAGCAACTTTGCTTCGCATTGGTTTTTCGCTCACTAAGTAATTGTAGAAGACCAAGGGTAACTTCATTACCACAAGTAAGGGAAGTTGAATCCGGCAGGGATCGGCGTGAGAACAAAAGAAAGAACTTTCCTTCTTGCCTGGAAAGGTTATCTCAGGTAATTTAATTTGTGTCTGCACTGGGAAAGCGTGGTAACAGGAAACACAGGCAGTGGGTTTGCTTTTTTCCAAAAAGCGATTGATTTAGTCAGACAAATCCTTTCTTGCAATTTTCGGGCTGAAATAACAGTACCACCATTTTCGGCATGCATCTTCAATATAATTTTCGGAAATGCCTAGCACTAAAATCCAAAACAAGGAAATAATCAACCGGGTGCTAACCGCTGACCGAGCAGAGTGGCCAGTTCGTGATTTACGCTTGAATGAACAGAGTAAGGAGTGATGCTACTTCTCTTAGTAGACCTACAAAGGGGAGAACTGGTTTAAGTGTTTATAACTGTACATAGTCACGTAATATATTCATAATACTTGGGTCAGCCCCGTTCTTGTGGAAGACCTGGAGAAGGATACTACAATCGAGGGAGCCGATAGTGTTAACAAAGTCAGGAAGAAAGTATTTCCACGCGGGATCTACTATCAGGGGAGGAAGTAACTGAACGAACAATATGGTTTACGGCATCAAGAGTGCACACCGGAACTTTATGCACAAATTGCATGGGATCATGAATCAGTTAAAAAGGATTAAGAACAAATTCTCGGACTCCTTCAAAAGAGCTGAAGTGTGAACGATGGACGGTTACTTGTCAGGTCTTTTCTTGGAAATCAGCCTTATTCGAGAAGATTTCAAGCAACGCGGGGTGGTTATCGGGACAAAACAACTATGACTAAGGTTGGGTAATGTAACCGCAAACTGAGACACATGTGCTTTTAGTGGTGCGGGGAATAGTCATTGGGGTCCATAGGATAGCCTGTATTTAACTTTAAGGGAACATTTTCAAATCGAGTCTTTGAAAAGTAAGGTGACTTCAATGAGGAGAACAAACTGAGTTGAACATGTGGACTGGTTACAACGTTTTCACTAATGATGGTTGAATTCTTGGACTTCGGCATTGGATTTGGTGTTTAGCCAGTCCACTTGTTTCAGTGACTTTCATGTGTCGAAGCAGATTTCGCTAGCAAGGCCAGTATCTGCAAGCATTGCAATCAGCCGCCTGGTCTCAGTTTTGATAGAGATAATGTGACATTTGACGGTATGCAGTAAACCATCGCTGAATGATCTTGTTCTAGCTCGATGAGTCTGTTTTAAATAGGGAGTCGAATAGCTGTCAGGTCGGACATAATTCGTCTCAGGGCGGAGGCAGACACCACAGTAGAGTTCAGGCTAATCAGTCAGGCGCTCATGGTGTTGTTGTGCCTAATTAACAAGCATCTTTACTTGTAGGAAGCAGTGGAAGATTCAAGAAACCAAAAAACGATCAGAAACAAAGAAAGGACGGTGTCAGCAATGAATCTCTTGAGCATCTCATCCGTGGATTGTCCAGAATCCAATTTGGGAACCAACGGCAATGTAGGAATTACCAGAAGTAATCTAATAAAATTCACTATAATAAGGTAATTTAGCTTAGATAGAGGTGGAGTTAATCTTAGAAATGTTAAAATGGAATATAGAACAGGAAGATATATTACTTGTGACAGACAAAAGTCATGACCTCGCCTCACTGTTAATCAAGCTAATCCTGTGAGGGAACGGTGATGGACAAGTACATAATTTTGGAGCAACACGACGTGATTTCCTAGGTCCTGTCAAGTTGAAATTAATTGTCGCTGGTATTCACGTAGTCGGCACAGTAGCGCTTGAAAGTTCAACTCCTACACCGGTCACTTTCTAATTCATAACCTCAACTGCTTTCTTGAATAGAGTATACATTAACATGTAACATTTAGACGAACTAAAATGGATATCCAATGAGCGTTACTGAACACTGATAGTGGCAACGAAGCAACATTTGAGAAAAAGCAGATTCGAAGGCTATCAAACCGTAAAAGCTTGCGCGTCAGTGGACTTTTCGTAGCACTACAGTGTGCACTTTATGTGACATCAGTTCTTCGTTGATCGTCTGTCAGAAGAAGCGTAAGAACAGTTCCACTTCATGCAACGGAAAATCAGAAGTCGGTACATGTGTTTCGTTCCCTATATTCGGATTATCATCATCGCTCCTCTCGATGTAAGGTTCGCTTAGGAAAGAAACCATTCACAATTTTCCGAAACGCTTAGTGAGAGGATGTGCTCATTCAAGATAGTGACCTTAAATGGTCAATGCTATTGTCCTCCGCAGCCGAGCTGCTGGCTTTAATGCGATTAAGGTCGCCAACACTGACCCTCTCGACCGACGACCGCACCTTGCACTCGCGCTTACTGTGATCGAAAAAGTGACTAGGAAACCACCCCAACACCGGTCGATATACCAGCGATTCTTATATGGACTATTACCCGGGGGATACTGGGAAAAGCAGGATAACTAAACTGCGTACAGCAGTTCTGCTGATTTATGGCATTCTGGCACTGAGCATAAGTGAAAGCATAAACGAACTGGCGAAAACCGACCGGTAAGTGCAGAATAGTCTTACGATAGTTAAAGAATCGATGGAAAATATAAACCAGTTATAGTGACTGGGCCGAAGAAATTGTCTAATACTTCGGTAAGGTCTTCGATGAAACAAATATACAACTTACGTCCGTTATTTGTTTAAAGTTTGTTTGAGTCGTTTTTCTACTCAGGTGTTGATACAAATCAACCAATCCGAATCGGAAGCATTGTTGTTAAGACAAACGTTTCACAGTCATTTGTCCCTGGATTTTATCCCAGTGCGGTTGCAGTGATTAGGCAAAACTGATGAATTCTAACGAGGATTAAACCGTGGCAGGGAGCCTGTAGGGTTTCCACCGATTAGTTAAACCCGTTGCTAATGGAATCTAGAAGTTTGGACTTGCCAGTGGACACGGCAACGGACTCAAAGACCAAGTTGGCTTATACATTTAATGGCAAAGACAACATCCAGAACTATGATATCTGGAGAATTTCTCTGCTAATACTTGTCTTTGGACCGAATGGTTGGTGGAAGGTAACTGACCGAAAGAAAACGTCAGGTGGATATTTCTAAAAAGTTTTTTCATTTGTTAATTTGAAAAGCTGTATGTTCAACCCAGGATGCAAGTTTCTAAAAATAAACAAAACCAATCATTGCTACTACAATACTGCCTAAAAAACAGTTTACAATTGGAGAAGCTTTTATCCTGGCTTTTCCAAAGTGCATTTGTTGAATTCGATTGCTTCGGAACACTGCCATCATGATGACTCTGCCGACTGATTTCTGTGCGTAATTTTCCTAAAAACATAAAGCTTACTCATAATAAACCAGTGTTATAACAAGTAATACAAAGTTTTGAAAAATGTTTGCATTGTGTGATCTGCGATCTGCATTGGCAACTAGTATAATCTCACCCGGATGAGTGGCATAGTGCATGGAAGCTGAGGAAATTTAATAATCGCACAGGGGTTTGCCAGTAAATCCAATCTTAAAACGGGAACACTTGGAACCAACCAACAGTGAGCCGCATCTGAATACAAAACACCATTCATTATACATACATTGAAGTCGTTTTTTTTTCTGAGGTAATCCTTGCCTAAATAACAAAATAGTTCTTGCGAATCGATGTATAATGCTGATATGAGTTCCTCATCCGTGAATGTCTCTAGAGTTCAAATAAGATTTTGTTGGCCCATTGACACGATTGGACAGGAGCACGAGGTGCAATTAACTGACAAGCGGCAATAGCGATAAAACCAGCAGTTTGCTTTCTGGGGAATTTCGTCCTTCTATCAAGGGGCAAAAAAGAACAACCTATGGGAGTAAGTTTCGATAAGAGCAAAAATTCTAACCAAATAAAACTCGTAGACCATGAAGAAAAGCTACCGTTGAAAATCACTGTCAGTTGATACTTCGGGCATCTGGTCGACCTACGCTAAGCCGTTATGAATTTAACTCGCAATATTTTGTCTCAGGTTTGCCTGCTCCTCAGGTTACAATGAGCAGACATTGCTAAAATTTTACACTAAAACGAAAGTCACAACTGCGCAATGAATTGGTATTTTTACTGTTTTGGAATTTACGCGTTCTTTTTTTTCGAATTAGTTAAAACACTATCACAAACTATGCCATGACGGAGAAATTGATGTTATAACCAAGAAAGAAATTTTCACAAATGTTTAGGCTTAATTTTTTTCACTAATTTTCATTCCTGCCGAATGGCCAACAATTACCGTGTGTAGTTTTATTGCATCGTTAGTGCAATTCTGAT
Source organism: Fasciolopsis buskii (assembly GCA_008360955.1). Taxonomy (NCBI): domain Eukaryota; kingdom Metazoa; phylum Platyhelminthes; class Trematoda; order Plagiorchiida; family Fasciolidae; genus Fasciolopsis; species Fasciolopsis buskii. Next base: position 194,246 of record LUCM01008702.1, on the reverse strand, counting down.
TTTCTCACGAACCCTGCCAACGTGGTGTACAAATAAGCGTCACCAACTTTACATATCAACGAACGTTGTTGTTTTTAATTTCATCGGTAACATTGTAGTTCAGATGTATGGGCAGGGGTGAGGACTTGATAAGTGTCATCTTGAGAAGGTACAACCAAAGCGTGTTAGCTAATGCCACTGTGTGTAGTGGGAAACTTACCCTCATGTTGCAGAGGTTATTGCAGAAAATTGCAGAGTATCGATCAGGGACCAGTAAGTTCTGGTTTACAGGAGTCATATGTTACAAATATTAGTTTATAATAAATTTGAAACGTGTGCTGAAACACGTGCATATTCGAAAGGCAAACAGTTTGAGTAATGCAGATTGGCATCATAAACACGGAAAACCATAATTTTACGTGCTTGCCACAAACATATCGACCAGAGAATGAAACTCATTGCTTAGCCAGACTGATCCAGACTAAATTGATTCTAAAAAAGCGAATAGTTTATCACTTGGTTGGGCTAACAAGGTGACTTCAATCAAAGCGTGATCGGGAAAGCAATCTCCATCGAACCAAGAATACCAAATCGATGAGCTTGAAGTAAAAAAAGCTGCGGAAAACAGAATAGAATAAACCTAACATTTTCAAGGTTAACGTGGACGCCAAGGGAATTGAATGCAATGAATTTTGGTTATTTCCTATTCTGAAGAGTGTGGGGATACCGCGGTCCCGTTTGTATAGTCATCCATCGTACCACGAAAATGAGATGTGCATTTTGTCTGCATGTTATGAGATGCAATTCTCAGCTCGACGAACTTTTACTAGAGTAGATCACTAAGATAAATATGTTAAGTCAGTTGAAGCCCATCTACAAACAACAGAAGAGGGCCGTGGTTTATCCATTCAACGGTTTTATTTGAACAAAACTAACAAGCCGGACATTTACGTTAGTTTGTGTTGACGGGTGTCTTATCAAATTGGCGGAAGATCGTTCTTTTTTCTCGAGGACATCTCTCGGTATTGGATTGTGTTACCTGCAGACCTGACGGGAAAGATAGAGGAAGTAATCCAGGTAGCAAACACAGACTAATGAGGTAGTTTGAGGTAGTCACTGGGTTTTTTTTTAGGTGTATGCAGTGAACGTGTGTTTTACAATTGAAATCGCCAACATCCGAGCTTTCGCCTCCTTATAATGGATAAAGAGCAAACAGCTCCATTGGATGACCCTCACCACCTATATTCCATAGAGTTGTTCGTGAAACTGAAAATTCACCTACCACACCAGGTCCAAATTGTTGGGAGTTTTCCAGCTTGCCGGGTGGTAAATATCACGCCTGAATGCGAAACAGTGTTGCTCAAAATGACTTCAAAGTAGAAAGTTACGAATGAAAATAGTAATCTCCATATGCGATACTTTATGCATATTTTTTGCAGTATACAGCAAATGCACAATATTCCGAAAGCGTATCGCACACTGGTGAATTGTTTCAGGCAAGAACGTGATCCACAAAGGGAAAAGTCTGGTCGGCACAATTCACACTACAACCACCACGACATTCACCGGATGGCCATCATTAACCACCAGAATAGGTGTATGCAAGCAATGGTTCCCCTAAAGGAAACAATGTGACTTCGGTTTTCGTTCGCAGATCAGACAAAAAGGGTTTCAGCTCCAATCTCTATCAGCTGGCATGTTTTCAGACGTATCTCTTTCAACGCCTGCCAAAGATATTAATTTCGGATCTTTATGTAAACCCTTAAATAATGGTTTTATACACAGTGAAGAAGGAACAGTGGTTCGTTATCACTTTACATATACTACTTCACGGAACAAATATATGGGTTGGAAGATCTTCGTTGCTGTTTTCAACTACCAGTTGTGAAAGAGGGAATTAAAGTTGACTTTTGTGGAAACCATCGTTAGCATCGTCAATTTTTAAATGACCAGACTCATTATTCATTTAGAAAGTGTTTGTCATGCTATCGTACGCAAAGTAAGATCTTTACAGAATCTTGTGATTTTCTAGTGACTGTTTCTCTCATTTTCTTTCTATCATTCACTATTATTCTTAAGAGCTGTGGCCTATTTCTACTGCTAAATAGAAGGTAGTCGAAAATTTAGTTCCTAGGCAGCAAAGACCATAACTGGGGAGGATTCCATTCGGGAAAGGCAGTTCTTGAGAATAGGGAGGAAAGCGAAAATGATATGAAATAGGATACGCATAGAGAATGTCTTCAGTATGATAGCCAACCAGATTATGGTTGCGCAACATTTTACCTTGTAAAAAAAACTTGTACATGACAATCTGGACGGCATATTTCACCAAATAGCAAGCGTGTTCAAACATAAACATATCATTGCAGTCTTTACTACAATAACAAATGCAATACTGATGCAGTGTGAGCACACCAGTTGAGATTTGATATAAGTAAGTTATCGGTCTTGGCAGAACCCGGCTGTGGGCACGGAACAAAGGATAAAGCGCAGATACTAGAAGAGCAAGAAAATTGTGAGCTTTTAGTTTCAGAAAAGTTTAAAAGAAAGGGTTCTGAGAAGAACCCCATAACCCTCTGTGCGTGTACAATCTGAATTGGAAAAATCTATATAGCGATGAAATCAAATAGTCTGAAAATTGTCCGAAACCGCTTTATGGAGGAAAAACAACTGTTCCTCATTGGTGAGAACCTGTAAACTTATGATGTCCTTGTCATCATAGATTTACGGTGGCTTGGAGGTTCGGGGTCAATAAGTGGAGACTTCTGAAAGATTTTAAGGATGTTACGGATCTAGTCTACACCGACCAAAATTTGGCGTTCTGTTCAGCACCATACAGGTACGACTTTTGTGGCGACGAATGCAATGCACTGAGGCTCGTACATTGCACTGTCCTAACATAAAGGATTATCTGTTCTTTGGATTTGATATTCTAATCAACCCTTTGGAGACGATGCGGTGGTTTGTTGCAACTTAGCACCTATGTCTTAACAACCCGCTAGTGTACGCGATGTGTTACCCTCTAATCTTTCATTATTTTTTACCCTCACTGGGTGGGCTTTTAAGGCGGCATTCGGTAGCCAAACATTTGTATGCAGTATGCCGGTACCCACATGATCTTAACGCAGATCGGTTGCGCAATGTTTGGTGTGATGTCTGAACCAGTCATTATTAGTATGGTGGTTTCTGACAGTCTGAAAGAGAAAGAAATTGTAACCCAAATACTTGGAACATCCAAAAGCCGGAAGTACACTGATTTCCCTGAGCAAAACTGACCTATTTAAACTTGGAGTCTGTATCAGAGAAGCTAGTTGTCAGTCGGGCATTGAATCAGATGCTGCCAGATGAACCACAGCCGGTTGTGCGGTTTCACTAGTGTGAGAATCGAATAATCATGCGGTGAATACTGGGGGGAACAAATGACTTGAATTATCTCCTCAGTCAATAAAATTGGTCGAATTTTATCAAATTTCACAAAAGAGATCGATGTTGATTATGCTGCAGCGCTTGCGGTGGTCAGTATTTATTTATTCCTGCAAAAATAAATCTTCAACTGTTGTTCTATTCCGATTTATGACAATAAAACGGTGACGGGTCCTATGACAACTACATCGAGAACCGGCATTAAAGGACCAATGAGAGCCGTACGATAGTGCCATTTGGTATTCCATTCAACCGCATTCTTTCAGATGGTGTGGGTTTTGAGCCTATTAGGGACAAAATGTTATTTCGTCTAAACGCAAAATAAATAGATGTTGAATAAATCAACAAACATGTGCGATAGCATTCCTCATAAATCAAACTCCGCCTTAGGGGTGGACCTCCAGGACGTTACGAAAGGGCATTGTGCAAACCAATGAACATTCCTTATCTCGTTCTGACTACGCAGACAATTTTGTCTTGCCGTTTCACATTTCGTCCACCTATTTCTTTCGGCTCCTTCTGTCTCTACCACAGAACTACAAATGCCTCAAGGGGCTCCGATGCACTTCCCAAGTATGTCAGGTCCGACACAACACCAGAAATCAGAATCACCGGACTGAAGTGAATCAGTCCATTAAAGTCCTACGGAGGAATCAAACTGTGCAGCTAGGGGTAATGAAAAGCCTATTCCGACTATTCTTCAAACTATCCTTTTGGCCTGTTGATATCAATAATGTTATCCAACCATCTTGGAAATTAACTTTCTACTGGACTACATTTTTAAACAGTGGGGTACTATGCTATCATCCTTGGCCTATTAAACAGTTTGCCATAATGATCTCCCACGGTGACCGTAATATCTATAACTTGTGAACGTTTTGGATTCTTCAACACACAAAATCAAACTTGGCCTTGACGCATTGTTTCCTCACTGACTTTCCCTCGTAAAGTATTATGTATAAACACCTACGTTTTGTTTGAAATCGACAGGAGGGGAAGACTAGCACACAATGAACCGGCTTTATTTTTCTGAATAGCTAGACCCAGTGCTACAGAAGTCACGAGAACGATTAATTCCTCGAATAACCCAGAGTTTGAGGAAGTGTTAAAATTTGGTGTCATCCAGCTAATTAGCGAGATCAAGATCACCACCCTATTTTGTGCAAAAGACGTTTAGAAAACTCTTTCAATTGTGATTCCGTCAGAACCCTTTGGCTAGAATTTTGTACTCATTTCACCTTTTCCCTCAACTTCCCTCAGTTTAACGATGCATTAAACAAAAATATGACATGGTTTGTCGGTCCCCAACACAGACTGTCAGCTTGGTTAACGTGACTTGCTTTATTGCTGTCAAGGCATATCTTTAGGTGCCAAGCGACTTGGTATTTATTTCCATGCATTTGGTGTGCACATCGTTATGAAGCGTTCAGCATCGGTTCAATCCACCAGAGATTACTACATTGCCTTACTCATTGCCTACTTGGACCGATAGGGCTTTATGAGGTCAACCTAGGGATAAAGGAGACTAATGAGTGAAAAACGTCTGACTGCCCTAGATATATATGCATTAAGCGCAGATAATTATGACCAGTTGTTTTTATCCTGCACCCAAATTACCTTGTTAAAATCGCATGCGGTAAATTGGTTTTTTAACCAGCTGAAACGGTTATCTGTGATTTTCCTAATGCATTTTGGTGACTTTAGATTTTCTTAAAAATGGCGCTAGATGGCAGACTGACCTTTGCTATCTAAAGATATAAATAAGTGAAAATTCTATTGATTGATCTCCTTCATCCTTGTTCTATGTGAACTCCGTCGGCTTAATTCTGATCTTTTTGGCTAAAAGCCGCAATGTGAGTTGAAAATGGCAGTTACCCTCATATTCAAAACTTTATTAGTCCGACGGTGAAAAGTCATCGACCTCGGCAGGGTTCAAACTCACACGTGGAGGTAGCCTACACATTCGCGTCGTCTGCGGGAAATTTGCCAGCTATCATCCAACCATTAAAAAAGAATGTCAGGCGGTTGACACGGTTAACTGTTTGTTTGTATCCCATTCATTTAGCAACCGGCCAATAATGAGTGTCTTGGTGAATGTTCTAATTCGCCGGATTGCGTGGGGATATAGAAGTGACCTACGTTTAGCAGTCATAGTACATCTAGGGTAGTTTTGAACGTACCTACGCCTGGGGCTACAAGGTCCTACAAACGTCTTAACCACAAGCAGCTAACCGTTCGCCTCACTAATCTACGAAAACTGGTTAAATATCTCTTGTTCATTCTGTGCCTGACTACTGGACTGTTTTATATCAAATCGTGTTTACTCTTGTCATGTCACTGCATAACAGCGAGTCTTGGCTTGTCACATATTTTTACAAAACATAAAGAAATGAACATAGTGACTAAATGTAGTCTTCCTCTGATGCAGTCACGAATGTGTAGGCTGAACAAGTGCGCAGATCACAGGACTGTGCCGTTGTTCGGGTTATTTCCAAACTATGTCAAAACCATTCAAGCTATGTCGAAACTTCCGAGAACTACTATTCGATTGGTCTATTCAAATGCCCTTTCCAAAGTTTTGAAATAGCCTTCAACTTGGACTGGCACCTTTGTTCCTGCACTGTATACGATGCGTTAGATATACTTGAGTTACCTTACACCTTTCACGCTGATGTAAGCTTGCAGGCACTCAAAAAGCGAGGCGTACCTTTGGCTAACTCGAAATATTTGTAACATAAATGCGATTACTTCAGGCATAACTGCGAAATACTGTGGAAAATTTAGTTTCATCCTCAGATGATAGAATAGTCATCGTTGCCAGAAAATGTTTTCAAAGGCAAAAGTTGTCATGTTGCCAAGTGGGATTTACCGGAGGTTTCACTCTGCACTTGGAGATAAGTCAGTTGTCCCCGTCATTCTAAGTCGGCTTTCAGCTAAATCGCATGAAGACCCACAGGTCGGAAATCCACAATTGGCCACAATAAGGGCAAACATCAATTACGAAGTCTAGGTGCAAGTGTGAAACGGTGCTAACGGCTTTCAGCAGCTTTAAAGTTGTTTACCGAACAGGTTGGTGATTCCAATAGCTAGAGGAGGAAATAACTGATCAACATGATTCTATTCTTTACATCACTAATGGAATTTACAAAAGTCTTAACACCGATGGTAGTGAATCCACTGTTCGGATAAATGCTGTAGCTGAGATCGGATTGTTTCGGTAGGTGCAAATCAAAACTAGACCAAAAATCCGGTTGTCAGACATACTGCTGGCAACTTCGGCTAAACGTTAAGGCATGACGATGATATTATTTAGCTGAAACAATAGATGTAACAAGAATTGTAAATTGGCAGAATAGCGCTGAAAAGTAGCGCAATATGTCTGCGAAACCAGTAAGCCGTCGAAAATGAGGAAAGTCGAATTTCTTGGATGGTTTCTTTTCTTCAAATTCATTTGGCGTTCCGATTCTGAAACAATTACAGACGGTGGATTCCAGGTCGAATAACAAATATTGTAAAAAGGATTACGATAAACCCATCATTCTTACTATAATCGCTTGTTCGCAAAGAGTTGTTTTGAAAGTGTTTCACCATCTTAATTATGACCTCTTCATAAAGCGACTATTTTCAGTTTTGAAAACGCTTGCACTAAATGACAGTCAAATGGTTGTTTGAATAGAGGTGTCATTGTCGTTTTACCGGTTAACAATAGCGATCTTATAAAACCATGTCACTTTCTGGCGTTGTTTGTTCAAGATTAGTTTCCAGGTAATTAGATGCCTAAATGACTTTTCTACTGCAAATGGAATGTCTTGTTTACTGGCTGAAGATTCCGATAACACTCGTGTACTTTCCGCGAATAAACAGATTTACTTTGCGCATTTGTAATTTATTAGGCTGTGAATGCAACAAGAATCAAGGATGGAACTGCAATAAAACCGAAAATATTCATACAAAAAATAGCACATTGAAATTGAGCTATGAGTAGTTGCATGATACCGCGAATTCTCTCCGTTTCCACTCCAAACTTGTAGTTCAGAGAAAGTAAACCGCATTTTCGTTTACATCAATCCGAATGAATGTGGGAAGGAAAAGTCGAACTTGCAGCTCGTTCAGCCATGATTTAACTTATTCATTTCGTCTATGTCCATATCAATAGCAGTCCTGTCTAGTGATAGCAATCAGAAAACAATTTGTAGCTGGATATTTGATACCATTGAACTCATTCTCAACCCAACAACCAGAACTTTTAGAAATCTACGCTTCCGCCGTTTTTCTTTGCCGTCATATATATATTTATATACTGTACCTCATGTTTCCGTCATCGAAGTGAAAAAGTTTCTTATTAAGCGTGCGAAGTTGTCAAGCCCTGTAGATGGCTTCTGGAATTTCGATCTGACAGGATACTGCGCAACACGTGAGCACCAAAAGGCCGGCGGGAATAAAGTACGGATGCATACTTGTTTCGCTCAGTCCACTGCAGTTCATGTCTTTTAGATCATCACCGTGATGAATAAATATTCCACAATGCTTAGTGAAGAACACAAAATCCTGTTGGCTGTCGGACGAATAATTAATACATCACTGCTTTATGTACTGGCAAAATCTTTTGGCTATTAATTTTGACAGTTGCTCTGAAATGAACTTAAGAGCTTTACTGACAAAGAGTACGTAGATCATACTTGGATTCGCCAGTGTGTTGGGTGGAATTTCGTCCACCCCAGAATACCGTTTTTCCAACTGCTTCTAACGAAGTTATACTGCTGTTCGTGCGTAATTAAATTCCAGCCTCTAGTAGCATGCACGTCTGGTTTAACCCAAATGTAACCGACCACTTTCTTACCTAAAAACCGGGTTCAACAACCTTCTTTATACTTTGTCAAACCGCCATTCGAACGGGATATACCGAACCATATTGGTCTTTTGTATGGAATAATCTGAACGACTCGTGTATCACTGCCGATGGAAAATAAAAAAACCCTGCCTGCGTGCACTTTTCTTGGAAGAAAATCATGTGAATGAAATGGGTTTTCGTTACTCTTTTCAGCTGGGACTGTTCACGTGACAGGATGTGTCTACTTTGAGTCATCGGCATTCACCACATGTTACGCAGTGTCCCTCTTTCATTTGCAGACTGCTGACTGGTTCTTTATGCACTACTGATTCTAACCCTTATCAGCATCTGGCCATGGACGATGCGTGAACTACAACAAGCTTTCTGAACGTGATCAGGTTTTTATTAATTTCGAAACTTAATGTTTTTACTTATCGTGAATATTTCGTTTTATTTTTTACTTGGTTGGATTATTGCATGCTTTGGTATTAAGTGAGCAAATGACACTGAGCAGCCAGGATGACAACTTAAGAAAAAGCAACAAATAAATACCGTGGATATTAATGTATGATCCCTATATCGCTTGTAGTCTTGGGAAAACTATGCACAATTTGAATTTGCCAATTCTTTCCGAGAATAAATCGGTATACGAACAAGGAGAGTAGGTACCAAGAACGAGGTAAAATAGAAATACGAGTTGGGTGCTGAGGCAAGCTGGTCAGTGTGTTTGTGTTGCTGTTTCGTCCGGTTGCTCTTGATTTAAAAGCTGTTCCCGATTAGCGCTAGAAACAAACAAAGGGCGTTGGCAATTCGATTGCCTTGCACAAGTGACGCCACAGCATGGATTAATGCCGTCGTGCCTAACAGAGTAGAAACCGACCCTGTGTGAACTCTTTCATCGTGGTAAAGAAATTCTTATCACAGTTGGTATCACGGAATACCTCCTGACCAGGAACAATAGTAACACGGTGAACAAGGGACGTCGCTACAGTTAATTTGCAGTAAATCCAATGTAGGCTACTCAGCTTTTGCAAGCTAGACGTAAAAATTAACAATTACCGTGCAATTTGATTTTCAGTAAAGAAAATGAAATCAAACTGGAAAAATAATGAAATCGAGAAATTATGAAATCACTAAATCTATGGGTACACTGGCTTCTTTAAAACATTTTTCATTCTAGTACCTCTTATTGATTTCTGATAAACACATCGAGTTTTACCGTTTTCAGTTCCTTTTTCGGAATCAGTCCGATACCTACTGTTCGATACAAAGATTTGAGGACACTTACAAAAAGTAACATGCAATTCGGAGATGAATAAATCACTTACCATTTTCAATTAAGTTCTTCCCATTCGCAGAGATTCTCAAAGATAACCGAACTCTCAAATGGGATAGCGTGAATTTTCCGAAAATGTAACGCGTGCAGATGTATGCACGGCAAGAGACGACTGCAGCTCGTGCATTGTGTCCGTAAATTTCCGTCCAGTGGCTATAAAGTTCTTACGTTTATCTTCTAATATTGGAGAGAATATTTAATGGCCTACGAAAGGAACAGCGATTGTAGAAATGTTCCTAAATTCCATTGACAGGGCGACAGCAAAGTCTGTCCATGAGTATGGCGGAATTGGCTTTAATTAAGCCTGAAACGTTACAATTCTTTATTCTCACCATCTAAACCTACAACAAAGAAATGGCTCAGTTAAATAGGGATGTTATATGAGTTGATCTACTCAGCGCAACGTACACTGGTTGCAGTTAGGCACCTGAGGTTGCTTTGGCTTTTGTTCATTGCTGATTAAAGAATAGGTTATTTTTAGGACAGCGAGATTTTTGCGTTGCTCCCATTCCATTCGCATTTTATTGAACCCTCAAAAATAGATCAACTTCACGCTTGACCCTCAGTGTGTTCCCCAGTTCCCCGCTGTTTTCAAAACGCTTCCGCAGTTGATTGCAATTGCATTCACTAACGTCCATCCATCTGTGATCTTAGAAACGATTTCGCACATAACATCCCTTGGACCAAACATTTCGCCCTTGGTAAACAAACTTTTTTTTCTCGATGGATTACTTCGTATTTCTCTCACCTATTTTGATAGGTCTTACCCCCTTGTTCCCCGACCTTCCAGGTTCCCGGTATTCCCCAGCGGTTCATAGATGTAGGTTATTCTTCCTTGAAACATTTGCAAACAGAATCAAATCTTACGGAGATATGTGGGCAAAATTCCACTGTCATCAAACGGTCTGATGTTCGGGATGGACATTTAGACAGTTTTCTAGTTTAGAATGATCATCGAGAGCTTGCAGTACTACACACGACCGGTCCTTCTCATCCTTGGACTCGTTCCAAGTTTCCGCTTCTTTCCGCTCGCACCTCCGCACACAGAAACAGCGTTATTTCTTGCCTTTTTAGTTTTTGAGTGAACAGTGAACTGGTGGTAAACGAACTTGGGTTGCACAAATAATTGTTGTTTGTGTGCTTCGGAACTTGTCTGCTTTTCAAACCTCTCGCATACGTATTGTTTTTGAGCTTCTCATTAGCGCTCATCCGCATGCATAAATACTGCGTTTTGAACACTTAAGTCGATTCCATTTCTGAAATGTGCAATTTGTTGTAAAAGTAAGAAATATCTGACTTGATCCCAGAAAGTGAATTGCCAACTGTTTCTATTCTCCACTTGCAATTGTCTACTCCCGCTAACTGCGTCGGGGACAACTAACCGAGGTCAAAACTGAATAAGGTTTTTAAATATCAGGACAAAATGACGTAAGGAGCGTATCGAAAAATCGATGCGCCATGCATTGGTTTTTATTGTGAATGATATAAGGTTTATAACAGGGTTGTTTGCAGATGTAATGCACTAATGTTTCGACTACTGCGGATAGTCTTTCTCAAGGCGTACTTTACAATCAAATCATCTGATTGTAAAGTAGAAATGTTGGCTCATTGCATCTGCAAGCAACGCTGTTATTAACATCATATCATCCACAGTGGATGTAGTTTACTCATCAGAAATACATCGAGTTGCTAAAAGGTTGGGAATCGGCGGTTAAATACACCGCTGGCTAATTTGGCCCAGTACTGATTTACTGATTTTCTCATTCGGTATTTTCTCTTACTTTGTCAATTGCTGACGGCTCACTGTCAACTTTATTTAAGGCAGCGAGAAAAACGTATACCAAAATCTTAGGAATAAACAAGCCTAGTTATCTCGAATTCAAATCAAATGAAATTTCATAAAAGTAAGACGAGAAAGAAATAAACTACTTTATAAAGTGCAAAACCATTCAGATATCTGTCTCGTTCGTTGCTAGGTATTCAGTTAACAATGATGTAGTTTTCCTTACATTGTGCGTGATTTTACTGTGCTCAGGGAAAATTAAATCAGTTTCACTGATAGATACTGTCACAACGCGACCCAAATGCGATTTCTTTGAAGTTCCTGGTCGGGCGAGACACTGAGCGTAACTTTTAAAAACTGGAAACTTGTGGCAATCGAAGGGTACCTATGATACCAATGGAAAAAGGTGATGATCAGAAGTACAGATTTTTTCAATGGAGTTTAGCACTTTGGAAACAATTTTGTTGTTTCCAAACATATGCCATAGTTGAATCAAAGCAGCCATTCGAATTCTTTCACCAAGTGATTTTACTTCTCAATAATATGGTGAACATTTTAAGGAGTTGTCTCTGGCCTTTTGCGAGCTGCCAAAAAAGAACTGTTGGCGTTGGAATACTCAAAATCGTCACTCTCATGTCTGCATACTGCGAATCTGCCAGCTTGGTCACCATTTGGAAGTATGATGAAGGACGTCGCAAATAGGAAAGGTTTGTTTAATCGATGTCAACCAGTCTTCCGCTCTGAACGTTCAATAATAGGGAAAATGACAAGCAGTTGGATGGGCACTGTTTAACTTGACAAAACGTGTTTGACTCAAGACAACAGTTTTGTGGGTTTCATTCTCAGTAGGACCTGAAGTTGAGTGTCAAAGACAGGTGTGGTATGGTTTTTACCCGGAGTGATTGATTCCATATCGGTTGCTTTCTTGTTGTTAGAGTGAACTGCTTCCCGAAAGTCAGTTTCTAGGTGGAAATGAAGTTTTCAAATAAATGCAGCTAACCTGGTCTCAAAGGGCAGGTATGTGGCTTATTGCACAAGTCCAATGAAACAGTAAAGTTTATCCATGGTGGAAATGACAGATGGGTCTACAGCGTACTTCTTTTCATTAACTGAATTCCAACTAAATTATTGCAGCAGTGTCACCAGAAATGATCAGTTATATACTAAAAACAGTGAAGGAAGTTCTTTTTCTGACTTCTCGAAATCATTTGTTATTGATTAATCTAGTTATTCCGTAGGAATTGAAAGTGAAGTGCTTTTAAGACACTTGGGATATTAAGTTGTCATCCTGGAATTAATTCAAGTTGGTTCTCTCGACTAGATACCAGCAAAATGTGTCAGCGTTAGTATGTCTCATCAGTGTTCATGTTTCTGCGCTCGAAGGTTCATTTTGTCTAGGCAATAAAGTCTCATTTGCCATCCGAATACTGGTTGTCCTAGTTTGGTAAACGCTTTCTTTTCTAACAAAAAATACAGTAGGCAAAATGCTAAACTGATTTTTTCTGTCCTTTTCCAATCAATATCGATACGCATCTTTTTTGAATTAATGATGCCTAAACGTTATGAAAATTATACATGATAGGTTATCAGGATGATTTCATCTAGTGGAAAAATGTTAGTGTCATGCACTCTTTGAGTAAATGTTGGGTGAAATATTCCTACGAAAGCTGATTGGTTTATGTCGGTCCTCCAAGAATTCCTTGAATTAACCAAATAAAGCCCAGTGATTTTGAAGTGATTCACACTAATAAGAAACGTTTAAATTTCCAATAATCCTCGGAGGTCGAGAAGATTATGCAAAAAGCCGATTTTGGTCAAAAAAACACGTATTCATTACCTTGCACATTACAAGTGACCATTCATTTAACCAAATTAATGTAAGTCTTTAGTCAGTCATCAGATATGCTTAACCAGCAGGACAATTGGCTCTAACGCAAATAATTAAAAGTTTGATCTTTAACTCTCTCAAAATGTCGTGCTATCATTTATGTACCGCGCTGTCTATCATTTCGCCTGTAATTGTGTTGGTCCATGCACTAGCAAACCGCATCGTTACTTGGCTCAACATAAACAGTTGCTAAAGTTGATGATATAATCGTATGAGACTTCAAACACCGAAACAAAATGAGCACGCATCATCTGGCGATTCGGGAACAGAAGAGTATTGATCGCTGTTGGCTTTGTTCTACATGATCTGCTACCGTCTGTCACTGCCATTCATTAGCAGCTGTATATATAAAACTTTCCATTATGCTTAATCCACTGTACTCCTTGTCATTTCCTACGTCCCTAACTGAAAACAGCAGACGTAGCGATTGCTTCTTGCAATCCTTTTATTATCTGTCATAATAAATTGCTTAAAGCTGACTCATTATTTTAGACATGAAGTAGCCAGTCGCAATAGAATTTCACTAGAAGTCAGGCATTTCCATCTCAACGGTATATGAAAGACATGCAGCTGCGAGCGTCATCATTCCCAATGAAATCGGCCTGAAACTATTTTCCGAAAATGAATTATGGTGCAATCGCTACTTGGTTTTGCTGTGGTCTTTTGTTAAATGCCAATGCCTAAGAAGTTTGATGTACCTTTCTCCGCTACCAAGTTTTAAATGTTAAGCAAACTCCGTAACTGAAATCGGGTGAGCGAATTAGTTAACTCATAAGGCATTGTTGGTGGTTCAAAAAACAGCCACAAACCACGGAACTATCGTGGTCCACTGTAAAATGTTCACTTTTGCTAAACCTTTCTTTCGTGCTAGTTTTGCCAACAGTCTACAAAATCATTCCCCGCCTAGACCATGGCAGATGCGATACAACTGACAATCTACAGTATTTGTGCCATTCGCAATAACGTATTCTAATGGCGAGTTGTTGGCTATTTCTAGGCTGTGAGTTAAGAAGTTCGGTCGACAGTGCCACGCATTATTGAATAATTGCGGTAAAAGACCGGTGACATCTGCACAAACCGTGTATTGCTATTTGATAGGAATCTTTCTCGGTGTATATGCAAAAACGCGCACACGGGACTGGAACGCACGATCCTATATTTCGGCTCCCACACACTGGGAACACTTGAACAATCGACTTAGCTCCGAATTAGTGAATCGACTTATGTTTACATGATTGACATCATCTCGGTGCTGACGTCACTTGCATATTTGTGGACGCAGCTGTCTTCAATGCTTCTGGGCATAAAAGAAAAGAAAGTGTAACGAACTTAACGATGCATGACAATTTACTACATGGCAGAAAATCGTTGGGGTAGAAATCCCGTTAGGGCCGTTCGCGATGTGAACTTGTATAATCTTTAACGCGTATGATAAAACAGCTTTGCAGATGCCCATATTTCATAACTGAAAGTAGTGGGCCAAATAGATCTATTTGAAATTCTATAAACAAATCAAACATGCGGGTGTTTGGGCACAATGTTTCCTTCACCAATGAGCCTGCGTTGTGAAACAACTATAAAAAGCTTTCGCCTTTAACGAATGGGTGTCCATATATAACACAACAGAACACAGAATCGTCTGCCTTGAGCAGATTCACAATATACTATTAATGCAACTTTAGTAATCAAATCCTTGGATTGCGACTGCACCAAATACATCACGCTCACTAAATGAAAATTTTAAGTAGCAAGAACTCAATACAGCCGCAATATGTCAAATGGGGAGAAGTGAATAACTGATTATCACCAAAGTGCCTGTCGTTGATTGAATGGAAGCAATCATGAATTTCCAGTTTTGTCAAACAAAATTTAATAGTGTGACTAATGAAAATCAGTACGCACAATGGGAATTTTCAACCACTGGTGCTTTTTTATTTGGCTGATGAATTGCAGAGGAATATTACATAACTTTCAAAATTATTTTAACAAAATAAATCGCGAAAATAAACTGGCATCATTTAGGAATAATTTACGAATTTTACATTGTTTGATCCTCGAGGCCCTAATTTTGCCTCGGACTAGACACTGTGTGGTATACACGCGGTCAACTGAAACATGGAACGAAAAAATTATGAAAGCATGTGGCCGTGTTTAACACAAACGTAACTACAGCAGCTAGTTGTTATTTACCGGTGGAAGTTAACAGGCGAGCAGTAAATAGGACTGCTAGGATTCCTTCAAATAACAGATTGTTAATTTGACACCACATGATTACGTATTCGTGTTAGGGAATAAATGACTACTGAATGAGACGTACGAACACTCCACTCCCTGATGCAGCTCAGGTTACAAGGCGCTGAGTGTACTAAAAATCAAGTCCAAGCCATGGGTGTGAATGTGAACCGAGACAGCGAGGTCTTACATTTAATTTTGCACAACATCTGCCCATTGTATCCTAATTAAGAAGTGTAAGAAATCAGAATCATACAATTCGTCTGTCGATAATTTGGTTTTGCTTAATTGCAGTGCATTGGGTTACTTTCATTGTAGGATTACCCCGCAGTTAACTCTTTACACCGTTAGAAAAACACCGCAGGAAGAATTCGTCCAATAAAATAGATTTTGATCTGCATTCTCTTTTATGCTGTCTTAAGATCAGTATTTGTTCCAGGTTCATTTGGAATTTTCTGATCACTATAACAGATGTTTAGAATATTGCTCATTACATCGCCTGAGGAAAAACAACGTAGTCCTGGATGTTAGTAATACGGCGCCCATTTCTGATTTCTTTGGATTGTGTGCTGTTCGTTTTCGGAAAGTTCGATAAAGTTTGCAATCGCCCAATCACGACTGAACTGTGGTTTGGATGAATTTTTCCCCATTATAATTAATAAAGGACTAGACTACTAGTATACTATACGGACTGTTTCCAAACCAAATGGAAATGTCGTGTTCAAAAATTAGTTAGGATTTGAAAAAACTCTACCTTAGATTTGCTATCTTTCAGTTATTTATTCCATTTTCTAGATAAAATAACTTTACATATAGCATACATGTCATCCGCATACGCAATTTTTGTCCATTGTTTCTACCCCCGTCGGTTTGGGTGACCAGGATAGCCAAAAAGGTGCTCTAAGGAGACACTATCTGACTTTACTGTTTCCGCGAAGAATATATTTTAAAACAATTCGGATAGCGCATCCTTTGGATAGAACGTTGAATGTACAACAAATTAAATTTAAGCTCATCTGCAAGTTTCTAATGGAATTCTACCTCCCCTGAATTGTAGCTATCACTTGGCGTCACACTTCTTGACAGGTAATCAAGCTTCAATTCAAACAAAACAGTTTGTCTTAACTAGGGGTTTTCTAAACTTTCCGAGGTAGAAACCAGTTTAGTTATTTTGTAAAGAACTTATCTGATCAGTGGTACTGCTCTGGTATTTTGAAAACCAGTAGACCGACACTGCAGCATTATTTGTACCATGGAGTCAAATGGGTTTTACTCTCTTACCACTTTTTCCTGTGCGGTAACCTGGACTGGACGAGTTGTTGCCAGTCATTCGGTTTCCTCGCAGATTGTTGTCAAAGTTTCTTGTTTGTTTGCAATCTAACCAAACAATTCATCTCTACATATCACCGTAAACTGCATTGATCATCCTATATATACTGCGTCTTTGCATGAGCACCTTTTCCCCAGCTGCTTCTTCCTATTCTTTAAATAAAGTGGCAGGATACATAAGCCAGGCCGATGAGTTCTTTATTGAACAGTTCTGCTTCACGTTAAAGCTGTTTAGGTCCCCGGATTGTGCCATTGTCAACGCAAGTAAATTATGTACTCCGATGAAGGAAGAACATCTATGTTGATATTAAAGATTGCGCTATGTTCTGTCAATACATCTGAGAATTTCTTTCATGCGGAATATCTTCTGCCTCATTATGATAAATCTATCAGCCTGTGCCTGATTCACTCTTTCTGTTTTTCAATTAAAGCTATTTTCACTAAGGAGGGATATTGGTTTATATCTGTACTACTCATGAGCCAATGTCATTGAAAACTGCTACTTTAAAGGCTTACTTAGTTATCGTGAAGTCGAAGCATTTGGCTGAAACCAGTAAAATCCTTTGATACCACAATTTAGGAGTGTGGCCTGACTAAAACACCTTTTTTAACTTCCTTTTACTTGCTTCATCAAGCCCAGTGGTTTAAGCTAAACAAAACCACTGTCTAAGTAATACTAAATAAATCATGTCCGAAAGGTTTTGGAGGCAGAAAATCAGTCACATTCAAAAATAAGCATTCAGTCATCTATATTCCCGTGAAAAATGTACTTTACTGTAAGCTCAAGATACGATATTACCAATATTTCACGCCACTATGCGTTGAAGGGGAGCAACATTATTTAAGTTCTTCAAGTGCCGACAGGTATGGAGTAGAGTTTATTAGTACAGTGATGCGTGAAAGGCAACTATCCTACTCAATAATGGAAAAATCTGAATTAGTTCATTTGGTTGCTCGTCAGTTTTGTAGATAAGTACAATGCATGTGGTGAGCCGAAAACTACTAGTAAAATGAACCTTTCGCGCAGAAAATTCTTTTAAAACGTTGCCCTACTTCCTTACGCTTGTCTAAGCTATTCACGCTGACAAAAAATAAAACGAGGGGCGCCTTTTTTGCAGATCATCACAGGATGGACTACGGATAGGGAAAATTGTTTTTGCTGTAACAAAAATATTACCCCCAGTTCTTAACAAATAGATAGCATAACAAAATGATCTTTATCCCGGAATAATATCCATGTCATACGCCACCAGAATTAAATAAACCAATTTTCTTGACTAGAGTGGTTTATTTCCAGACTATTATAAGTCCAGTGAAGGTCCTTATGCAAAACACCACACACTGAATCTTGAAGTTTTCCAAAACGGGTTTGGTATCTGGGGTTAATAATTCCTTGTTTTAGCTATACAAGGGATATTAACTCCAAAGTTACAAAACCCCGTAAAACAACATAAAATAATTTCATACTCGAGTTGCTGAAGGTTAAATTAGAATGTCCGAAAATATATTGGAAGGGACGTAGATTGCTGGCAATACACAATCCAAATTCTTATTAATGAGTCTCATTTTGTTGTCCCTAACGTGCTCGCAATGCATCATGACTGAGAAATAAAATAGTGGATAAAATGGAATATCGAATAAGTTCCTATTCTATCTGCTGGCTAAGCATAACCAAAGCATGAGACTTGCCATTACATTGCATGTTCGTTCACTCATTGAAAGCTAATAGTGGCGGCGGTAACCTTCCTCAAATTGCTCGTTTCAACTCTACCGCCAAAGAAATTGGAAGTGGTTATGAAGCAAAAATGAAAAACCAGTCGCGTTTATGTGTTCACACGAAAGTGAAACCTATGTTTGATTATTACCCACGAATTGACTGTTCCCCTTGTTTTGTTTTGTTTTCAGATGATTGTCGCGGTATTACAAGTATAATATTTGTCACGCTAGTCACAACATCATTTGGACTTTAAAAATGCTGAAGGGTTCTAAAATAACAACGAAAATGTGTTCATTTTTATGTCCGACCCAAAGTTAAGTCGGACAGGGAGAGAAGTGACCGAAATGGTGTGATTTTGCAGTCCTACTGAAGTTCATTCTAACAAACATTTTCACTTTGTTTTGGTACGCATACTGATGACGGAACAGAACGTCTTCCTACCGGTTCTTCAAGCAATGTTTTTTATTTCTGGCACAATTGACAAATCCTTGTAAGCAATCCGAATATGTTCAAAAACTCAGAAGTCAACCACTTTCCTAAAATGACAGTTTTTGAACCCCTGCCCAGGCAAACACAGGGCCCTGTAAAGAATACACGTAATTTGAACATGTTCATTGGTCGCAGTACGTGTCTTAGTTAACACAAAACAAAGTGATGTTGCATGCCGACTGATTAGTTTTTGTTTCCTTTCACATTTACACATAAATCTGATTGTAATGACCATTAGAGTTAAGAAATTCTATTCTTATATACTACGTCTACGCCCTGTTTTCAAATTATTAACTTTTGGCCCATAATTTTCAGTCAGACATGTTTTTCATCTTTTGCTTCCTTTAATAATGAAATAAAAATGTACATCATTTTCCAAGTAGAGGGCTGCGGCCAGCAGAGGGCTGCCAAGTGGGGAAGTTGAGCGACAGTGGAAGGGTTCGAATCCGCAAACTTCACGCCAAAAACCACGAACTTATCCGCTTATCCACCGCCGGCCAGTGGATTACCAGTAATTTCCTCAAACGGGATTTGCATTGAATAAATGTTTTGTCCAAAGACCTTAAAGATAAACAGTTTTAAACTTCAGCTGTCTTCAGATGACGAAAGGAGCCAGATGGTGTTTAGAATCTGAAATATAATTACGCAATATGCATCCTGAGGTTCATTGCACCGGCTGGAATCGAACCGGCGAGCTTCCTCTTATCGGCCAGATGCTCTGCCTCTGAGCTACCGTGGACGCGATTCTCGGACTCACAGTACGTAAGACTTCCAGTTTCACCGCCTCAGAACAACTGACGATTAATCAAAACGTCTTTTGGGTCCTGTTCAGTTGAGCTGTTTGCTTTCATTGGAAAGTGACGCACAAGGCTAATCCAGTGATTAAAACCAGGTGATTTGTTTTCGTCATTGGAGTGGTGGTCCAAGCAACACTGGATGTTCACTTATATAATTTGCGTCCGAGAACCGTGGTCATCGTGGCGCGGAGGTACAGCGTCTGCCCGGTAAGAAGGTTGCTGGTTCGATTCCAGCTCGTAGCGTCGAAGTTTGGATCAATAGTGCGTAAGTGGACTTTCCTTTCTACATAAACAGTATTGTCTCTTCGTTCCAGCTTCTCAATGCTCTCTCGCAAGTGTAGATTTTCCAAACTCTACCCTGGAAAATCTAACCACTTTCAGATTTATTTGCTGTGTGCATTGCTTTGGGATTGCTTTCATGTTTCAGTGTTTTCTGGTAGTACGGAAACAAAGATGATGGGCGTAATGGGATGCCTGGTTGGGTGTTAGTCCTATTAGAATGCACCTTGCGAGTGACATCCCAATAACTGAGAGATTGATGGTTAGATTTCAGCGCATGCTATCCGCTAATTTATGTTTAATATCTATCGGAATTTTTTACTTTTATTTCACTGCATACCAAAATGTCGGACTTTTTATATCCATACATTTCAGCGCTATTTATTTCTAGGAAGCACCAATGTGTATTTGACAATCTCCAAAATGATTTAGCATCTGCTTACTGGTTTACCTTTCACGTTTTCCGTTACGTTTAATTTTCCACACATAAAGAATCGGAAGTGCTATCACGAGTGACGGACCAGCTTTGGCAGCCTTATCGCACACAGTCTGTCAATCACTGCGTTCTGCTAACTTTATTAAGAACGAAAAAACGGATAAATCAATTAGCAGACTTGCAACTGTTCCAGTCTTCTGTTAATAGCTGAAAGCACTTCCCAGTTCACCGAAAGCAGTTTCGTACCGCTAAAAATGTCAAAATCGATAAACGGTTCTCCATTTCGTTCAGCCTACTGGTAGCCCAGTAGAAGTTTGATGGAAAACATGATGTCTTATGAAGGAATCGGGTTTACGTGATGAATGTTAAGAATGCAGTGAAGTTGCGTGAAGGTAATGCACAGTGATCGGTTTTCTTAAATGTGGAGTTTCTTTGTTTATTACTTAAGGCTGCGAAAAAAAACCTGAATGGGCAGTCGAAAAGCAGATTAATAAACAGTTTTCTTCTACGGTGCAGGAAATTCGTGACAGCGAGTTAAATTTCCACTGAACTAACTAAATTGGGTAATGGGCAACCGAATGCTAATACAGTTGATACCCAGGTTTCGTTTCCAAGCTTCATTGCTTTCAAGATGAAAGTAATAAACTCAAAAAACGATCTAAACTGGCTAGTAGTCCACTGATGCGTGACGCGATGGGTAGTATTTATTGAGGTGAAGACGTACGTTCGCGTGAGGAGAATATGTGCTGGGACCACTGGTTCTACACTGGCTGAAATGATAGATCAATGCATTGCACCTCCGAAATCCTGCTTATGGATGAAGTAGCCGAAGTACTTAATTCTTATCTTAAAAATACCATCCAATCAGGTAATTGCATTAGGAGTACAGTTATTTTGATAATCAGACATCAACTTTCTTGTCGTTAGATACTCGGGGCTCATAAATGTGTTTAATCAAGAGGAAGTTTCGACAAGATATTTGCCATGATGCATGAAAACCTAAAAGTCAACGCGTTCCATTGAAATTATTCAACCCTTACAACTAACGTAACCTAGCCAATTTCAGTGCACCAGTGTTTTGTTTTGGCGCTGCTAAAGGGAAGGAAGTCTTATATTTCTCTTGGTGCTGCAGGGGTTCCAACATTATCAGTTGAAACAACTTCCAGTGTCTTTGAAGGTCGGTTGCTGTTATTATCTTCAATATGTGCAAAATGAACACTGTGAGAGTGCCCAACTTTGTCGATGTTGAAAACACTGGCTGCCGAGTGAATACTTTTCACGGTGGGAACCAGAGGCTAATGTTTACTTTTATTTTGGCGTCACCAACAGTTCTGTTATTTGTAATCAACAACTCATAGCTGTGGCCTCAAACCTTTTCGGGAAGAAGCCGATCTAGCAAAACCACTACAGTGAAATCGTGAATAACACTAAGTGGATACAAATTCCATTCATTTTGTTATCAATTATCTACAGTGAGTGGGAATATTATAACATTTCTTTGCTTATTTGGTTTTCGAAGTTTTGCGATCGCTGAGGTCGGCGTTTAGGCAGCGAGTGTTTCATTAGCCGAGGTAACGTTATCATTGCGCAGACAGCTTTAACTCTTGTCATCTGAGTTTGTTGTGGTCAGTGGCAAACCAGATCTCAGACGCGGTCTCTCAATTTTTGTGATATTTGAGTGGATGCTTGATACATGCATTAATACTTTTGATTAATCAATATTTTTCAGAACATTATGGTTTCGGTTTCTATCCCACAGTACCACGACCTCAAGAAATATTAGAAGAACGAGAAGTAGTGAAAGATTGACAATACAGATGTTCATATATTTGTGACAGACTGCAGAATTTGCATGCAAGGGCACCACTGACTGTCTTTGAGTTATGCCCCCCAATGGATCCAACAGCCCCTTGGAAGGCTCCCATTGGCTCATCCGGGTATTCTAATTGGAGTTACATGGGGCCAGTCCATTGGTTAACGTTTTCCTGCCTCTGTCTTAGTGTCAGCTGGCCACTTAGATCTATCTTTCAACCACTATTGCTTAGAAAGACAGTTTAAAATGAGACAGGCATTCTATGAATCTTTGTAAAGTATGCCCCAACCATATTATTCTATTAACACTCTGTGTTTCTTCTGAAGGTTAAATCTAAGAACCTAGAACCTTGAGCCTAAACGTACTCCATGGCATTCTACAAAAACTAAGAATAAAACGATTTTCAAACACCGGCAGCCATGGCACATCTCTCATTGGCGATGATTCTGAGCCACGTGACTGCATCTACCTGGGTGCTGTTGGGTATGCTGCGCCGGGTGTAACGCCGACGGCACAGACGCCTCAGAATGGTAAAGGCCAATCGAGTTTTCTGTACGCCTGGAGACATTATTCGACATACGACCATCTGGAGTAATGCCCTTACTCAAATAACTAAAACTACCCACCTCACGCAATTCCTCCTCCGCAAGGACTAGGTCTGATTCCGGGTCTATGTGGACGATGCGAGGGGCTCGGTGTTTAGTAGAATAAATGGTTTCAGTTGGTGAGTTGATTTTGTGTGTAACAACGCGAGTTGCTTCGCAGTGAAACAAAAGTTTAGCTGCTAGCATTTAGCCACAAGCAAATTTTCGACTCACCCTTACTGCTTAGGCTTCAGAATAAATTGCGAAAATATTTTTGTAGACGTGCAGAAAACAGTTGTTTCTGAGCTCAAAGAACACGACGATACATCTGGTGGAAAACTGATTTTATGGAACACCATTCATTCTAGTCATAGTGATGCTTTCATTGCATATCTAACATACAAGGCAATAAACCCACAAATGTCACTTAAGGATGGGTTAATGTAGAAAGACGAATAGAGTTCAGATGATGGAAAAAGTCGTTCGTTCTTCGGAAAGGTTATTATCATGGCTAATTTGAATAATACGTATTTCTTTTTCGGAATGAAGCTGAATTGGGAGAAATTGAACGCAGGCGTTTTTCGTTTGCAATATAAACCACGACATCCCCGAATTTTCTGTTGAGTTGGAGACATTATAAAACAAGAGAAAAACCTAGTTTGATTAAACCCGACCAGAGAAACATGGAATATTTGGTCCATATTCCGTGTGGTCTGATGGATGTTCAGTCTGATGTGCCTCATGTAGATATTAGTGAAACTCATCTCATTTCGTGAAAAATCGACTGACATAGAAATGAGCCTAGGCAAAATTGTATAGAAGCGTCATTTTACGGGCGTATTTTTGCACGCCAGCAGAAATTTCTCCTTGGTTCAAGGATTTTGCCTTTCATGCACGAGGACTCTTCGTAGAACCAGAAATAAAACTGGATTTTCAAATGCGTATTGGTTAGGTTGGGGTTCGTTTCCTTTGAAACTGTTCTTCTTGTGGTATCTTTGTACTAGGGCATCCGAGTAGCTGCTTTGTGAATAAACACAGCTAATCCCTGGAGACATCATTTGGTCTGTTGTAAGGAGACTGGCTACATCCGAAATTCTTGTGGCATTGTGGAAAATTAGGTCACTGATGAAAATATTTTATACAAACTTCCTTGTGCTTTGTTTTTAGTAATGGAAAATTCATGCAAAGTGAATAATGGCTGTCGTTAGTTGGGGGAAGAGTTTTGAACGGACAGTGAATGTGCACGAAATTGGAGTTTTCTTTGATGACTTGGACCGATTAGCTTCAATGGGGCAAATGAAAAAAAGGAAAAAGGATTTTAGCGTTCCTGATTCCTTATCCCCTTTACCTGGGGAACTCATACGACAGGTAGCCGTCTAGGAATTTCATTTATTGCGTCCACAAACCTAGCAAGACGACTAAAGTTGCCAAATGAGACAAATTTACTCAACACACCGATGGCACTAGAAGAAAGGCCAGAAAAACATTCTACCCCGCGATAAATTAAACTGCAGCTCCTTTTTGTAATTGCATATCAAATGGTTTTTCGTGAATAAAAGAAATTACTAACGCATATTGTTTTTGGAAATAGAAATGCCTAGATTCCGAACTTCCGTTAATAAACTGGATTTTATATTATTACTTTCTGACAGATAATTAAGTAGAAGCCTACGCGGGTTAACTACGCACTTATGTGATTTGCTTGACACAGGCCTGTAAATAAAGGGGTATTCTGTAGCCTCTGCGGTCCACTACGCTGAGGGGGGCACCAGGAGTCATGATTGTCAGAATTCATGTCGTGGAGCCACATACAGTCCCATTGGGTCAGTTGTGGTAGTCGACAAGAAGATAGCAAATTAGCGTCTACCCTCCGCGGATCTGGTCTTAGAACCACTGAACGGCCGCAGGTCATAGAAACTTAATCCGCTCCACTACCACTGGTTCACGAATAGCAAGCAGACCACGGCAATCTTACGTTATGTAAACTCATATTGTGCCTTTTTCGCGTCATAGTAGCACAAAATGGAATCCCTCGACGAGCATTTGCTCCAAACCGTGGAGCTCTTCCCTTACTACCTTTGGAGGCGAAACTGCATATCATCTGAACTGTGCCCGTACTTCTTATATCAGGAGTCATGTAACTGCCAAAAATAGAATCACATTCAAAACAGTCTACGGGTTTAACCAAATTGAGCGTTCCAGTGCATGGTCCCTTTTTGTGCTAACCACGGTTAGACCCGTCGGTAAGTGTTGAAACCTCTCGATATGACAGTCTAGTTATCCTATATCCTTTTTTAAGGCACAACTTGGTTAGAATAAGTAAAAAAACTACAGAATTCTGGTTAACATAAATTTACGAAACTTCATTGTGAACTTTCAATAGAAATATCAAATAGGATCCTAATGTAAAACTATGATAAACTTGCAGACATGCAAATATACTGCTTTGTGGAATGTGCAAAGTCATTTCGAATAAATCGTTTTCAGTCCTATTTAATAGCAAGCTAGTGATCTCTCCCTTGCTACGAAACTGTATTGTTTCTTGATATAAATCAAAATAGGTAGCAATATCGCACGACGTTGTTCCATTTTAAGTACTTTTTCTAAATACTTAAAATACTTGATAAACTTCACTTTTACATTTTTCCAGGATCAAGGTATGTAATCATGTTTAAAGACTAATTGTCACCGGTCATATGAAGATTACTGCAGCCAGAATGTCATGAGCCAGTAGCTCCGAAAATTGTTTAAACAAATTAAGCTTATTTTGAAAACATGAGTTGCATGATATTCAACTTGAAACACACTAGTTTTGTTTATGCAGAAGATACGCTATCGTGGATGATATGAAACTCAAACTCGCATCCATTCATTTCGGTAGAGTCCGATTCCCGGGGTCATATAATATTACCTGTATGGTTACACTGAATTTACAGTATGCCTTGGCGATTTAACCATTAAATAGCTACAGTCCGCTGGCGGTAACATTTACCCTACACGATTCGACCCCTCTGTTCCTATTCACATTTGCTATCACAAGCGCAAGATGAGTCCCAGGTCGCAGATGGAACATCTACAGAAAATCGAATGGAAAATCTAGGGTAGTGCAAAGCTGATTGCATACGATTGCCACTGCTCACGAATCTGGGAGGCGAAAAATCCGAAAGGAAGTTGTAAAATGTTTTGGATCACTGAATTAGCAACTGCTCATTTGGCCTCGATGAACACAATGTCAGCCACAGGTAACTTTCGTGAAAAATTTTCTCTTACTTCAGTCAGAACCAATTTTAGCAAGTTCGTCCGTAAATATTCGACTGGAAAGAAGACTACCGTTGTTATCATTTGATGGAAAAGCCAACCAGCTTGACAACGGTCTACGAAATCCGAAAATGAACAACAAAAAAGAGTAACAAAAGTGATCGTACGCAAGAACTTTTTAGTCCTGCATATGTTTACCATGACGCCCAACTTACCCATATAACTCCTGAAGTTATTCTATAGTCAGTTACTTATCGGCTGTTACAAATAATTTACAAAACGTTATTCCTAGTTGTTAGGAGATCTGTTGTCACTCACACGGGCAATCATATAAGCTGGTTCCATCTGGTCGGAGTTAGCCTAACCGCGGGAGCGCAAAGTATGTATTTTGTTAGATATTTACTTGCCCTGGATTCGCAGGCAGTGTGAGTTTTTCTGCTAGAAATATCAAACAGCTGAATAAAGTTATTTTGGTGTATTGTGCACATCCCTTTTCTGATTTTGCCGAATCTTTTGGTAACCGATTTATTATTTAATACTGTTTTTGTCTTTCGCTTGTTGTCTCCTTGCAACCAATTCATTTCTACTTCTAGAGTGAAGGAGTTTTCATTATCCTTTTAGTTTAGAATGTAATACTGCTTAAGTGCAACAATACACAAAATATTTAATACCTGGAATGAATGAAGTATGCTCATCGGCTCACGTCATTATTCGTAAGAATGCAAATGCCACTGACCTTATATTTTCCTGTTGTGAATAATATCTTGGTAGGTAATTTCAATTGCCAATACAATCATCAATGGTAATACAGTTGCTGAATTGACTACTTAGTGGACATATATGAAGTGTTATCCCATTTAAGGGGTTCAAGCTAGTCTGACTAGAAAACTCACGAGCGTGTTGCATTATCAAAATTTCACAGAACAGTTCGCTGGGAGATGATGGAAACTTTCCCCACACAAAATATTATATTGCACTTGCGTGGACAGAATTACACTGGGACAAATCTGTTGATTTGGAATACATGTGACAACAGTGATGAACCAGTTTTTCATGACTAAACTAATTAACAAGCTGCACTATTAGTATGTGTGCGCAGGGATCCAGAGAAATCAGTCAGTTAAATGTACTGATTCCGAAAGATAGAAAGTGAGCTGGCATGGAAGAGTGTTTTGAATTTCTTTTCCGGTGACTGGTTCAGTCCTCCACTTATTCCGTGGCCTAGTATGCTTAACTACATCACTGTGTTTGGCGTATTTTTTAACCACGGATCTGGAAGCTCTAGCAGCACTTTCCTTTAAATCGACCAATCTGACTAACCCCCTAGACGGCATTTGATAGCCTCAAATGATTAGCTGATATTATTGGCGGATGACAAAACACCGAAACAATACTGGGGTCACTGCTTTCGGTTACTAGGTGCGAAAATGCATGACTGTGTTTGTCCATGATCACATTTGAGAATGCCAGCGCGAAGAGTGAGTGGGTGGCCGGGACACTTGTGTTTCAGACATCTGAAATTGGAGCGCTGCCAAAAAAGGTTCAACAACAAGTCATCCGATCTTCGAAGTTCTCTCGTGTCACATAGATGCAGATGAAACTTCTTAAGCTCACGTGCAAAAGAATGCAACTGCAAACACTGCAGACTGTATCTGCCACGTTAAAAATCAGTTTTCTGTAGTTGAACGGCAACTACAACCACTGAAAGTTGAAACATTTAGGAAACAGATATTGGAATGACGGCAAAGTTGAAGAAAAAAACCGTTAATTTATATGTAAGAAAATATCGAAAAGTTAGTCAAAATGGAATTAACGCGACCAGAAAATCCATAAGGCCATTTAGCCGGAATTTCAAGGTCAACCTACTGACGCGTTCGAGCCTCGATGACGGTGATAATGATAGTGTCAACTGCGGTAATGATGTTGATTCAATGGTGATAGCTAATCAGATTAATATAATTTATTTAATGTTGGGTTGCTCTATTATAATCATGATGTTATTATTGGTACTATTAATTAGGTGACGATGATGATAATCCTGTCTAGAGGATGAAGATGATGATGTCGATGATTATAATGGCTTCAATCATTATAGTGATGATGGCACTGCCTCAGTAGACTTTGATCCTCAGGGTAACATCCGCTTCGCTCTCACTGATGACATCCAGGCAGAGTGCAGTCCATTGGCTTAGTGTGAATACGGTAAGACATGTGAATAATCTAACATGGACTTTGATTTAATGCTTTTAGGTTGTATTAACATTATAGTTTTTTCTTCTTTTGTTTAGGACACTATATGTTAGGTTAAATCAGCTCGTCTCGGAAGCGTCATAGAAATATGCGGAGACTTTGATTCATTTTGCCCAAATAAACAAAATGAATATGCCTCCGTTCGGTTACTGATATGTCAGTTCCAATGACAGACAATTTTTGTGCTTCGTCCCGGCTGTCTAGAACTTCATGAACTTGGCATCAGTACATCTTTCTCAAGACCTACCAACTACGTACAGAGTTCAAATGGACAAGACACTCTAGGTGACATCTATGCTTTAGAGCTATTAAGCATGCTAGCACGGAACAATTACTGTTTCCTAACAAGTCTAATAACTGAACTGATTTTCTTCCCCAGCCATATGCTTTGAGTCGAAAGCTCAAGCGATACCTGGTAAATTCAATCTTATAATATGTACGAAAGCAAACGATGCAATCCCGCCAGATCACAGTTTAGTATGGAAATAGTAAGAGCAAAAAATTATCGCCTTTTGTTTAGGCTTTAGTCTGATGTCAAAGCTGCCATAGCAAGATGGTATTTACAATCTTACTAGTTCTAAGTTAACTTACTAAGAACTTCCGATTGCATTTGAGAACGATTTTATCACCCTTTATAATCTCGTCATGCCTACAGGTCGGTCTATTCACTTCCAAAGAGACGGTAAACTTTGTGTATGCGTGTGTGCGCGGCGAGGGGTGAGGTTGGGGTTGTTAGGTTATGCCCCGCTCAAATTCCGTGCCAGCGCTGATGGTGGAGGACCGTGATAGTCCTGTTGTGACAACTATGATCATCGGCATAATTACAATGTGCCGAATGAGCGAAACTACTCACATTTATGATGTGATGACACAGGCTCAAAAAAAACGCCGGAATAATATTCTGAAGATATTTACAATGCTGAAGAACTTTTTCTTTGTCGCTCTCTGAAATGTAGATTTGCGAAAAAACCTGTACAAACATAGCATGACATTGAAATCGTAACATTAAGCTTGTTTGCTTTTGGATTTTAGTTACGGACACTAAGCTTGCAGTTTCATTTTAGATAACAAAAATGCGTGCTGCTTGTGATACAGATCTTTTTTGCCTTTCTTGCACGCTACAATTTTTGCTACTCCATTTCTTCACTATACCATTTTATTGTTCAGTATATAACTACGAAAATCTTTTGCCCAGATGTGACGCGCTGTGAAATCGGTCAACTCAAACTAAATCTGGGCAGACTAGAAAAATTTGACGGACAAATTAAAAACACGTCACAATCCGAAGAATCCAATAAAAGCGGTGCTCAGAACCGGACAGGCGGATTGGGTTGCATAAAGTTGCCACGCGTAAACAACTTAAAATATGTGGAAAACATGCAGCATTCCTTACATCAAGACTCTATTGATCCAAAAATTATTTTAAAATTTTTGTTGACGGATAGAATCGTGGATCTCGATCTGGTTTATGTAAGAACGCGAGAAATGATTTCGGAAAAAGAAGCGATTATGGAAGGGAACAAGCTCTCTGGCTATGTTCAGATCTGGTGTTGTTTATCATTGAGTGGAATGCAACGGACGATGCACGCGCACGCCCTTTGATATAAAAGGAAGCACGTGTGTTTGCATCCAATTCCATTCAAATAACAAGTAAACCATCAGGCTAGAACAACCGTGTACATCCGAAATTGTAGAAGCAGTCCTAACTTTAGGTAAATGAAGCTTTTTTTTCATCAAACAACGTCCGCTTGTTTTTAATGTTCATTATCATGCATGGCTTTTCCAGCATTGTTTCAATCTTCGGATTAAAAAACGATCATTTTTCACCCGCCCGTGGTATGGTGACTGTGAGAAGAAGAACGAAGTTTTGTCCAAATCACCATGAACGACTGGGTTCCTTAAGAGGTATTGATTGCCTTACACTTTCCATTTTTCCCACGTTTCTGGATAAAGTTGATCGAGAAAGCGCCATGCTACCGACCGCTGGTTTCGATCCATTATTATCACAATATCTGATAAATGAGTCAACCAAATTGGAGTTCGGATTAGGTATTTTTCTGGTTTTGTTTGAGGTAAAAATCTGTACTAGGTGGAGCGCATAACGTGTATAAAATTACTGCCTGCTCTTTCAACAGATACCAAGCAGATCAGATAACAGCTCGACCACAATGAAGTGAAACGTGTTAATCGAAGACCGGGATAACGTGTATCTTCTTGCAAAGCACGCAGGTTGACAATAACCAGAGCCTTCCCTGAAACTCAGCTTCCGTTTGCTTTATGACATTCGCTGAAAGAACGGTTTGACAACGGACGGGTAAATATTCTCACAAACGACAGTTTTATCATCTATTTCAATTGCTTTTTTGCTGAGCTCATCTGGGCTGACACTTTTCACGGGGAAAAATATTTTTCAAGCTACATGGACGTCCAAGTCATTGCGGAATCTCACGAAAGCACTCACTGCACAATCATTTAATTTTTGCGAGGAATCTTAGTCAGACAGCTTACCACGCCTGAGATAGGATGCGAGAGGATTATTTCCGAAAAACGGCATTTTTTATTTGGATTTTAGTAATTTGTTTATTTGCACAAATGCACTTCACGAGTGGCCTATTGTTTCTAAAAGGGGACATTAAAAAAATGTTTTTTCGACTTAATTACACTAAATCCCAACTGAGTTCGGGAAGTACAAAATTAAATTTCTTGCAATATTTTACAAGTAATTGCTAAAACGTTGGCAAATGACCCTGTCAACCGACAGCGTCTTCCTCTAATGCTCTACAAACTGTAGTTAAGCTATAATTTTTGTAACAAGGGTAGATTCCGTTGCATCACAGCATAATAAATCGTGAGAAAATGACTTGGTCCAACCAGTAGAATGATAAGTTTCACATGGTTAGATACCTATAGAATCCTGGAAGTGTTCAATTGTCCAGCGCCTATCTAATCGATGAACTCCTATTGTAACTGTTCCGTGCTCACAGCTAATGTATGGGCATGCCCAAAACTATCAGTTTCACATTTTGAACAAATGCAGATTTCGGGTTGGGGGGGGGTAGAAAAATAAGGACTACTCTTCCGAATCGTACAAGCTGGATTATGACTTTTAATTGTTTTAATGCGGATCGTCGATCATCGGGGATTCTTAATCGTATTGTTTCGAGGAGTATTTTTAGTCGGCATGATTTCTCGTAGAAATTGACACATAGACAAATGATGCTACAGAGTTGCTTTGATAAAGAACCTTTTCTTCAGTTAACTTCTGCTGCACGTGTTCCATCTTTGGACGTATAATCACAACAGGACCCTCCAGTACTTGCTAAAGATTGTAAATTAAATTTACCGTTACCTGAAACTTCACCTCAACGAGTGAGCTGGGTGCAAATCTGATTTATTCTTTCTGTTCCAGTGATTATTCTGTACACTTAGTCACATTGCATGACCATGATGGAATAAGATGCGAACGGTAAACAGTCGTGTTGGATTAACATTGCTCTTCGTGGTGAGAAAAATCTTTGAGTTGGGACCGGCTA
This sequence comes from Fasciolopsis buskii, assembly GCA_008360955.1. Classification (NCBI taxonomy): domain Eukaryota; kingdom Metazoa; phylum Platyhelminthes; class Trematoda; order Plagiorchiida; family Fasciolidae; genus Fasciolopsis; species Fasciolopsis buskii. The sequence continues at coordinate 162,289 of LUCM01008702.1, read as the reverse complement.
ATAGTCCGGACAGAACTGGATGCGAAAATCAAAGAAGAAAAAAGACGAACGAGGAGAGAGAAAGAGAGAACGAGAGAGCGGGTGAAGGAACAAGAGCAATACGAGTTGTGGAGAAAGGCAAACCAAAAAGATCAATAGAGGTTCAGTATAAATCGACTTGATTGACTCATTTGGTTAATTTGTCTCCACTAGCAGTGTAGACTAATGAAGTTTAGGAGTTTTAAATTGACAAGCTATCTAGTTATCACATGATGTTGATGTTGATGTTGACTGAGTTTCGGACAATCAGTTATACATGGACGCTCACTTTTTCCCTTTGCCGCTGTTTTCCGTTTTGTCCATCTATCATTTTCGTTGTTGAAATAGTCGTTGGGGATATACAACTTGCACATTTCAGTAGAAAAAAGTGGGAGGAGAGGTCACCACTGTTTTTGTATGGGTTTTCTTGGGACACCAGTTAGAATCGTGTTGACTTCAACAGACTTGATTGAAGTTTGCCCATTTTCGACTAATTTTCACACATCAAGATGTGACAACATTATTGTCAATGTGATCACCTGGGTTCGATCCTGGTGTGGTCTTTCGTTTAATCACAGTTATATCGGGTGTGGATGAAGCATTCCCGACCACAGACAATTCAACAGGGTCGCAAACATCGATTTGTCCTCTGTCATCGTTGTTGTTGTCCACGGTGGGTGCTGTGATAAATCCGGTACCGGGAGATTTACGTCTAGCAGGTAAAGTACTGGTTCGTTTCTCGTGAATTGTACCTAATCCAGCCGGCATTGTAGCTATGTGTCTTTTCGACATTTCCACGTTGTCTCGCCTGTCTTTCTGTTGGGGATGAAGAGTTGCATAGATATGCCCATGAAGAGGGCAGGGCGTCAGTTCAGTTGCCGCAGTAAGAGTGTCACGATTGCTAGGTATCACCGGTCCAGGCGAATGAATAATGCTGGACAAATTCACATTAGGCACGTGACGTTCAGGTTCTTTGAAAACTAACAAATGCGACTGGTCAGTGTTGGATAATGTGGTAGACTCGGCTGTTGGACTGACCAGTAATTGAGCAGAAGAGGGCAGTGGTATTACTCCATGTGCAGAACCATCCAACAGAACTGAATCAGGACCCACCGGATGAATGATAGCATAATTATGCATGGAACATCTTTGAGAGAGGTCGGATTTGGTATCGGTTGGCAAGATTCGAAAAGTAACATAATTGTCCACTTTGTCACCTGGTGGTGACATCAGCTGCATCTCACGCATACCGTTTTCTTTTAATTCGGTGGACAAATTGTCACGTCTGACCAAAGAGGACTGGGGCGCTACCAGTGGCCGAGGTGGCAGATAGTCATAAGTTCCCGCATTACTTTGTAGTTTACTTGGTGACTCATTGTTCAAATACGATTCGGATTCCATGTGCTTAATCACATTTTCATGTTGATTAATACGAGTTTTGGATAACCTGTTTCGTCGTCCGTAAAAGCAGTAGATAAATAATCCGATAATTAGCAATAGCATGATTAGACAGGAAGCAATAATTCCAGTGTACTTTAATACTAATGAGGTGTTCAAACGATTGATCCAACGCAGAACACCATCCTTAAATTTTGCCGAAACAGACTGAACGTCTGTGCTCACCTGAACTAAAAATGTGGTATTTACTCGTCCGTGACCGGTATCCAGAAAACAAACATAGGTTCCAGCATCTGTGGGTTGCACATCTTTGATAGTTAACTCCGCCTGAAATGTCCTCCCGGTGGACTGATGCATAGTTACACGTTCCCAGCGTTGTTGAATTAATGTTCCGTTACGATACCAGGCAACAATTCCCGTCGGATCCGCGAAAAATTCGCAAACCAGTGTAGCGTTACTACCTTCCATGATTTGTATCGGCTGGTTTTGAGTCAAAGCCTGTGGCAGACAATGAAAATCGGTGGTACGCACTGGCTGAAGCCCCGACAGCGTTTGGTAACTGAAAAGAGGACGTCCGAATAGCGAATATGGGGAGACACACCTTGGTTGAAGTAGGGACGGTGTGTCTCCATTCCCGTCGTAATTGTAATCATACCAGCGTTGAGTGCTCGGATCCAGTAAATTTTTGTTCACACCTTCAGGCATTGGTCTGGAGTAGATAAGCTTATTGTTGGACTTCAGAAACCACACTTTCAGCCACCGTAAATTGCAATCACATCTCCAGGGATTGCCATACAAGTACAGTTCCTTCAGCTGCATGTAATGAAGCGATGCTTCGAAAGATTCAGCTAGTGTTTCCAAGTGATTGTAGCTTAAATCCAATACTTGGAGCATTGTTAAGCCATCTAAAGCGCCGGGATCTAACTGAAAGTCCTCTGATCCGCCGGATAGAACCAGTAATCGGAGAGAAGAACCAATTGGGGCGAAAATTCTCTTTGGAACGTAACCCATTGGATTCTGTAGCATGTTTAATGATTCCAAACCAACCAATCCGTGAGGTACGTCTGGATGAAAGGAGTCTGCGCTGAATACAAGCAGATTGAATCGCAGACTCAACGTACGCAAGTGTTTGAGAACATGGAAAGTGTTCGGATGAATGCGGACGATTTTGTTCGAATCCAAATCGAGGTACGTCAAATTTGGCAAGTGTTTAAACTGACTAGCATTAAGTTCACTGATATCCTGATGGTTCACCGTCAGTTTAACCACCTGACTTGGCAGCGAGGCTGGGATAGTGAGAAAATGGGTATCCGGTTTGTCACAAATTGATTGACGCATTGAATAATCTTCTCCGGCTACGTAGGTAACACAGCCGCGCACTGATGTGGCCGGATTGGGTAAAGTTATCACAATGAGAACATACAGTTGAGTTGGGTAGTACATTACTATGACTATTAATGGTACTGCACGATGATGGATGCAACTAAACACGGCCTGGGAGAAACCATTCGGAATGACATACAAATCGGAATACCTGGTGAAGTATGTTTCTTCGAACATAGCGCATTGTGGTTCACAATGGAAGGTTGACAAGTATGCGTTTTCGCATCAGTGTTGTTTTTTTTCAGTGATCCAAAACAGTCTGGACCGGATAGAAGGAAACACAACCAGATAATAGGACAAGATTTTAGAACGCAACGATGTACGCATTGGTTCAGTTGACTAAATTTAATTGTAGTCAACACATTGTTCAGTCAATCATTACTTATATCTTTTTCTGCCCCGGGAAATGTGATTGGCACTTGTTTGTGAATCGCAACAACTGCGTAAGTTACGTAAGAAACACGAAAGAGCGATTATGATTTTACATCCATTTCGCTGGGCTGCATTTCCGCTAGTATTCCATTGAATGGACCACAACCATTCGGCGGCAGTGATAGGTCTTGGTTTCAGATTTTATCCCCATGTGCCAGTTAAAGTGGGATCAACCAATCCAAATGAGATCTATTGGGGATTATCCAATCACACTTGCTGATTGGTTGATTGTGAACACCAGACTCGGGGGACATCTGTTTTGCATTTTCTAATTACAGAACCGGACACTAGCACGCAAATGCAAACATACACAAAAGTCGACAATTACACTGGCAAATAGACGTATACGCAAGCAGGCACGCACACATACACAAGTGCACACACACACGCAGTAAAATGCATTCAGACTCACTCAACTGCATGTTAGTTTTCCGGGAGCAGCAGGCACAAATGTCTGTTAGATTTAACACACACGACGCAAACACTGGGAATATGTTGCTCATTGATTTGCCGTGTGGATCCTTCTTTTGTTCCTAGTACTGTGCTTCTTGGTTTGCATTGGTTTTTTCACCATGATACATACATACGGAATGCGGTGGGTAGATTGCTCCTCTACTATTCACTCATTTGATATGATCAGATAGCGGTGAAATCGATAACTGAAAATTTATGCACCATTTAGGAACAAAGCAAAACCTGCTCCGTATTCGTCATGGATAGCCTGTACAGAACCACATAACGTGTTTACTGATAATCGCCGGCAGAGACTAACAAATAATTTCATTTGAAAATTTCTGGAATAATTTAATTTCCTATTTGGACACCACCAGAATTGAAAAATACGCGAACCATGAACAATAACAGACGCATCTGCAGTTTGCCTGGTATTTATAGAAAACCCGAATACGGAGCGGTAAGGCTTTTGTTCGCTTGATAAACTGTCAAGAAAACAATAATGCAGCCGAATCGCATTTATTGTGAGTACCAATTCGGTTTTTGTTGCAAGCTCTAAACCGCTTTAATCAAACCAACATTGAGAGACCACCATAATTCCATTGAACAGATGGGCCGAATTTTGATGGAGGCTTACGGAAAAAATTTGTTCTCGTATTTTACTTTCGTGAACATAAATTACGTTAACTGGCGGAAATTTCTTCGGCTTTATTAAGAGACGAAACCGGACGCTGGATCAGTTCAGATAATGACCTTTTTTCCATCACCAATCTATTCTCACACGAGATACACCCTGGTACCCAAAGATTTAAGACGTCAGTGTCATATCCTTTAATTTGACGAGGTGGCCACATTTTGGAGTTGAATCAAGGTAGTGCCTTAGAAAACCCACGGGAATCTGCGCGGATTTGTACTTAATCGTTCTTTCTGTTGGCTCTTTTATCTGTTCTCTTGATCTTTCTTGACAGTCACAAAGACAAAGTCGTCTAGTTTGGAGCTGGAAAGAGGGTCCATAAGTCATTTTACAAGATTCATATTATTCAGCTTTTTCGAGCAGGAAAACCACCAGTTATGCGGAACCGTTTAAAAGTATACACAATCAAAAATTCACGACTTATGATAGGGATTTGTAAGCCGCAGGACCAAATGACGTAAGTATCGTATCAAAAATCGACGCGCCATGTATTGGTTTTAATTTTGAATGGTATAGTGTTAATAGCAGCGTTGTGAGCAGATGTAATGCGCCAACGTTTCGGCTACCGTGGGTAGCCTTTCTAAAGGTAACCCACGGTAGTCGAAACGTTGGCGCATTACATCTACCAACAGCGCTGTTATTGACACTATGAAAGGGATCTCGAAAACTTACATAGGGCTCTTANAAAAATTCACGACTTATGATAGGGATTTGTAAGCCGCAGGACCAAATGACGTAAGTATCGTATCAAAAATCGACGCGCCATGTATTGGTTTTAATTTTGAATGGTATAGTGTTAATAGCAGCGTTGTGAGCAGATGTAATGCGCCAACGTTTCGGCTACCGTGGGTAGCCTTTCTAAAGGTAAGTTTTACGATCAAATGATTTGACTATAAAGCATGCCTTGAGAAGGGCTATCCACGGTGGTCGAAACGTTGGCGCATTACATCTACCAACAGCGCTGTTATTGACACTATGAAAGGGATCTCGAAAACTTACATAGGGCTCTTAAGGCCAGTCTGTCTCCTTCAGCAAATGTGACTTTTAGTCTATCACTCTCACTAGCCTACAACCCAATAGTTATTGTCAGTTCAGCTGGGAATATTTGGATCTGGTGGGATGCTGTCTCGTTCCGCGGTTTGATGAAGTCAGATAATGTCATTTAGTGTGAGCTGTGATGAAAGATATTTGGAACTCTGAATACCGAAAATCGATTGGGTAATATCACAAACGAATACTTCGATGCATATGCAAGATAACATAGTCGGATATGGAAATGTAGCTCTCTAAGGGACGAACTGAAGTCTATGTAGCGGAAGGGAATATATCGCAATTCATTAGTGGTGGCATCTTTGACTCGGCCGGTGAATCCTGTTATGTTGATCGGAAAAAACAAAACGTACCGAGAAGAAAACATTTATATATGATCCTAACCTGCTTTTGAAAATAGCATTTTTTGGGACGGAAGATTTCCGAAGCAGCTACTTTATATTTTAAATTTACTCTAGAGTAAACTTTATACTCTATTTTTGGCTGTGTTCTGTCAACATTGAGCAAATTGCAGAGTCACGGTTGGTCAAATCCCAACTGGCGGTTGTACCCAATGGACAGGAAAGTAAGCTGACTACCTCCGATGTTCTATCCACCACGCACGTAGCCCATGGTTGAACACCTTAATGCGTTCTTTAGAGCCTAACAAAACGCGTCGCATGTGCTAGGTCTTTTGCTAGATTTGACAATAAATAATTCTACGGCGTCTTGTTCAAACGAACGAAAACCCTATGACCCAGGTGACTCATCATTTGAAATATTTGTGAAACCATGCGAAATTTCTGGCAGCTGCCGGATAAGTCACCGAAATGTTCTGAATTCTTCCTTTGTTAAATCTCCTTTCGATTTTCACACGTGCAGAATTCAAGCTGATAAGAAAACAAACTAACGTTCGAAACACTGCCCACGAGGCTTAAGACCGTTTGCCGACATCACAAATAGTACCCAGTGTGAAACAACACATTTCAGATATGCTAGTTTGACTACAACGCAGACAAATTACTCTGGTGATGCGCAGATACACAAATGCTGGCAACTTTTAAAGTCTATTTGAAACTCGTCCTCAAACCCCGAGGGGTATGTTTTTTAAGGCAACCTGAAACCATCGTAATGTAACTTAAGTCTTGTCTTATTTGAAAAAGTACAAGCTTAACCCTGTTTTGCTCAAGTTGTCGCATGTTAATTTGTGATCTTAAACCGTTTAACCTGGGCATGTGAATAAGGATTCTTTCCGTTTAGTTTGACTAATGTTCTATACATAGGAGATCCTAAATTCACGGGCTGTCATAGCTGACCTTGTAGAACAGTAGATCAAACTGTTTTAGATAGGCACACGAATGGTGAGGCTCTGGAGTAGTGTTGCTGAAATTATTCGCACAAGAACTCAACATCTGCTTCACCCGACAAGAGAAATTGTGATGCATCTAACACACGGCTCGTCTCCGCATTCATCTCAACGAGATCAGAGTGGTAGTGTTCAATGGAATGTTTATCAGGCCGTACGGTTATTCTGTAGAAATAGAAGTTTAGCAGTGTGATCCACCTTTCCCACAAGGAATCCATTTGAATCGTCATCAGCATGCGTCTCTGCTGCTAAACTCGCCACCCACTTTAGTGACAACAAATATGTAATGTAAAACAAGGGAATGTAATGTCCAAGTGCTAAGTAAAAACATAACATTACGACTTGCTATTAGTGTCCATTTAGCATAACATCCCCTGAGGTCACCCATTTTATTAGTTTCAGTTTGACAACTTTTCAGTTTCTTCTTGAATATCTTCCAACTTTTCTTCATTACCTAAATGGAGCTCACAGTTGCTCGTGATTAGTGGGTGGGATTGTTGTTCTTATTTGTTTCCCTTAATTGCTTTCCACTTGATCAAGAACACGCCATTCTTGGAGGGTAGTACATTTGTATGCCCTTTCGGTTCTCACTAATTATCAAGTACCAAGTATGTTTTGAGTCATAGTGACGAATTAGTGTTGTTCCAATTGAATTTGACTGTTGGACTCTGGTTCACCAGGTTCTTACTTTTGCTTCGGAAACCATGCTACAATTCGAATAAACAATATCAAATACGAATCCGTTGTGATCATTATGACAGCATACAAAATGCTTCTGACGGCTTGCCTGAATTGGTAACTGAAAAGTAGCCAAACGGTGGATCGTAAACTTCAACTACCTATAAGACAAAAACGAATGAGTTATATTCAACATTAGAAGCGGAATAAGAGATTATCTTTTCAGTTCGTTTTGTGCCTAACGTTTTGGACAGTATGCGTATGGTAGCATCATGTCTCCCAATTTAGCCAGATATCTGTAACATTGAACAACAAACAGATTTGCAACAATTTAAATAAAAACAATTTTGCTTCCATAGTGAACATCTTAGAAGTTTGCACACATGTGAGAAGGAGGTCTTATGCGGAATTTGTCATCATAGACAGTTCAGAGTAGCTAACGGTTATTGACAAAATGTATTCAACAGGCTTCTTGTGAAAAATTCTCACTCTGTGAAGTGACAGCGGAAGAAATAAACTACTTAAATGCCTATTTAGATTAATCAACAAAAATTAAACTGGCTTTTTGATAATAAGCTTTAGGTTTTGTTTAATTAATCGAGCAGATGGGTTTATGTTGTTCGATAATCCAGTTTATCTATCAAATGTAAACGTCAACCACCAAGCACAACCAGTTTTCTGAAGGGGATAAAATGAGAATTATTCACGATTTGAAGCGTATATTGTTAGAAATGCAGCAACCCTAAGCAATGGTAATCGATAAGCCTGATAATGTCTTACAATAATGTTTGGTCATTTTGGAGTGTCATCTAGCAGGCACAGTGTGAAATTATTTTTAACTGATTCACCAAATAGCATTGGAATTTCGACGCCAATAACCACCGCTCAGGTAACTTGTGGTATTTTCACGTCACGACATGGAATATATTTTGGATAACACCGATATTCAAACTGCGACGTCTTTTAAACGAACCATGCTGCAATCAATCTAATCAGGAAAACAATTACTAATTGCTTGCACAACAAAAATGAGGCCTCTTTCGGAGACGCTTACTTTTAAATTGTATCTAATTTCTAACAATATGCAAATTAATCAGTCGGCATAACTAAAAATGAACCACCGTCCATAGGACGTTATATTTTGATCCGCTGAAAAGAATATTCTTATTTTACTTCAGTCAACTTATTATGCTCACCTATGTTACAGCGAAACAACTTAACAGTAGAATATACCACTAGAAATATGCGCTTTGCAAGTGTTTTTTGTTCGTGTAAATTTATGCAATGCCCCATTAACAAAATTCGCGAGTCACTGAACTAATGCGCCCAGTATATCCCCATTCTAATCGGAAATAGTTATATCCCTTGGTAAATGGAACGAGTAATCCATAATCCACAGGTCGGTCGACATTTTAAACATTTAACTATCATTACTTTCGGGATAATGTTGCGTGAAACGTCGGTCATAATCTGTCGCCCTATTGGGGAACAAGTTTTGGCCGTTCATTTTTATCGGGAATATAAACAATTGTATGTTCACTTTTGGATCTGAGTGATTGTATGCATGAAAGCATTTCACATAGTACTGGTAATTCGTTATTATTATGTAATTGATGGTTTTTTTTCGCTCTGAAGTGCTTGTTGTGCTCAAATAGAAAATTTTTTACCAAGTATGGTTTATTGATTAGTTTATCTTCCCCGACATTGTGGTTTCTGGCTTTTCGTTCCCGCATCAAGATAGAAACGTTGGCGAAAAAGGCGCGGAATCTGAATGACCTTGATGAAAGGATAACTTCCATGCAGATCAAAATTACTCAGAAAAGAAATTTCTCATGTCCAACACCAACCACAATTATTAGACCCCGGTAATTGTAAAATTTCTCGTGTATTGAACACTTATCTCAAACTTGTAAATGCATGCACAATTCTGGATAGAGTGCGCGATAAAATACGTGCTCCTGTGGAATAGGTTACCGTGCTAGCACTTACAGGTACAAACTAGGTTAAATTCTAAGGTTCTTACGATCTTTTTTGTGACATTTTTGTTTCATTAGCATTTTAATTTCGCGCGAGTTTACTTAGAAAACCAAGGGAACTCTTGTTTAACCAGTCTTTTAGCAGTCCACAAACATACATAATAAAAAATCCTGTAACTAAATTCATGATATTTGCTAATACTTCTTTATGCCACATAAGTGGTACAAACTTCTGAAAAGTAATCAAGGAAATTTTACAACTCAGTATAACCAGCGATACCTGTGTATGTTTTTTGTTTCATTGCCGAGTTTCTTTGTTAGCAACCACTCAGTATCTGAATGCAGTCGGCTAAGTGGAAAACTTCAACCATCCTATCGTAAAAGGCTCTAATGAGTGCTGAAACAACCATATTCCGTAATAGAATTCACTTCGGCTTGACCCAAACTAATCAGATGTGGCCTTGTACCAGTTATGATTTCATAAAAGCGGGCCCCGACTACAACTCATTGGATTATTCTTGAGTACATATATTAGTTTAGTACAAGTTGATCGTGATTTTAATATTCGGCCAACAAATGAAGGGTTACTTGCTTAGAAAATGCATGGGACTGATGAAATGAGCCATAAATCAATGCGGAATAAGGGCTGCAATTATTACTTAATACCGACGTCAGACCCTATCAGCAAAAGGCGCGATATGAAAGAAAACCAATAGCTGCTCTGCTAACTCTAGCATCTTGCGATGATAGTCGGCCAATCGAGATCTGTATAGGGAAAATGCTGTTATTTTTGAGCTCATACAAACATATTGAGTAATATAAATACTCTCGTATTCTTATTTAGAGAGCGAATACATCTTTTTCACAATGCATGAATTAGACCGGTAGATCATTGTCTGCTACTCCTGTCGGAGAGTTACGGACTGTCAAGCGCTGGTTGACGCAGAACAAAAATTCCACGGCCGATCATCAGGCTCATTAGCCACGTTGTGTCATTCTGGGCACAATCAGTCGTTCCCAGAGGACTTCCAATTCTACCACTAGAAGGAAGAAAAAAGCTGTCCTATCGTTTAGCAGTCCCAAGGGCAAAACTAATGAGACAAGCAAGCGCTGCCAAATAAACTACACCCAGCAACTTTAATACGTACCGACTAATTTTCTCTCAAATCTTGGTTGTGGTCCTCATTTCTGTGTCATATTATTTAGGCAGTGCTTCGGGTACATCCTCTGAAGTGATTTTATGCTGTCTTTGCTTTTTCTTCAAATAGGGATAAAATGTTGAAAATATTCCACTTTTCAGGTGTTTTTAAAAATAGACAAAAGTTAAGTGAAGGGTGAATCGACGTGACTACGCAGGGTAACTTTTTGCAAACTCAGATGCCCAAATGTTATTCGGACCGAGAACGGTTTGTCAAATAGGCAGAATGCAGTAAAAGCTCACGGTTCATTTATTGCTCACAGCACGTAACTTCCGGAAACTGGGCAGTTCAATCCACAATGGCAGCTATAAACATTTTGATTGCTTTTCACTTTTAAGAATCCAACGAATGTTTTCATTACGATTGTCGGAAGTCAAACGGGAAACGCGTAGAGGACTGCGTGGACTCTCTTCTGAACAGAATTTCATCTCTCATCGTGCAGCACTTAACAGGAGGGACGAATCGAGCTTATGTTTGCCCTGTTCAAAACAATAATTACGGAATGTCCGAAATTTACAAAATGATGCACAAGAAGAAAAGGCTATTGTGGGTGTGTTGTGTAGCGCTGATCTTTGAAACAGTCAAAATCATTTGGTTGTTTCCCTTGATATCATTAACCCCAATCGTTCGGCTTGCCAAGTATTTTTACAGCCTACATCAGTGTATAAGAGTAAAGGAGAATTAACTTTGTATTTGAATAATGTTCGCTCCAATAATTGTTCTGGGGTTGCTGATTCATTACTCTGCCACCGAACCTGACGTCACGTTGGCCGTAGATTTCAGCGCAGTCATCCCCAAATGAATACAAAGTTCACCATTTGATATGGAGTTGTTTAATAGAGGCTATCCCACTAGCCTCAATTCTTATCTATGTTTTACTGTCACCGCCCGAGTGCTGGCCTGTTTGTTTGTGTGGGTGGTCAGCGTTGCGGAATTTAAACGAACGATTGGTGAAAATGGGTATTTGCATTGCCCATGACGTCGCTATTTCGACAACCGTTCAACGGTTGGGGCCATCTCCCTAAAAATTCTGCGCAATATGTTGTCGGTGATAAAGATAGACAGTCAAAGTTGGGATATAAAAGGAGCAAATCTTTATCCAGTTGTAAATGTTAGACATCATCCTTTCTGCATTTGGAAAAATTGCTTTGGGCCACCAAGGGTTAAACTTTAAGCACATTATTGCAGCGAACTGCTCAAGAGATTTAACGCACTGTCCAAAGACCATGGAAATAAACATACTGAAAATCACTCTGAAGTGATAACAGAAAAGTGCAAACCGTAGACGCAAGTCTTGAACCAAAAATCTGACTTGAATGTAGAAGGAAACGAATTGCCACGGAAGCAATTCACCCAGTTCGTACTGTTGCCTGGCTGAGTAATCAGGTGACAGGGAACCGATAAGTAAATCTTCATCATTCATCATAAACAGTTGAACACATCTTGATGTTATCGTGGATGTCCGGTAATGAATATCGCAAACTTCGGCTTTCTCTGAGCTAGGGGTCATTTTTCAGGACGCTGTGGTTTTGAAAAAGAAAGTGCTTTGCTGGGAGTCGCTGATGTGATGATACACTGCAAGGTTTGGAACAGTCGTTGAAAGATGGATAAAGTTGGTTTCACTTTCGGTGAAATTTCTGCAACACAAAAATGAAACCAGGATGCGAATGCATGTGCAAGGTTGTGAAATACCAAACGCCGCTAGGAAACGATGCGACAAGGATAAGAACGTTTAAAAGGCGCAGGAAACTGCCTTGCACTAATGATGAGGGATGTGACAAGGCCAGAAAACGATAGGAAATGACTGAACAACATGGGACAAACTGCAGTGCCGTATACCTACGTACGCACACACGCACAGGTACATATTGCTATCCAAATAGTAAAGTCGCATCTACGCAAGGCCTCACGCATCTCCACTCGTAAGCACAGGTATACGCGTCCACGTGTGACTGTTTCTTACCGTCATGTGACCAGCGTACTTGAAGTTAAATCGCCAATCATGATGGCAACCTGTGGCATTCATCTGTCGTATAATGCTTGCCATTTTAACTTGCCTGACCACCTACAAAATTACGTGAGTGTCACGTAATGAGCCACATTGGTTTTTTCGGAACTGCTGAGTATGCAACAACGGGCAGATTGGCCTTAGTTTGCGCATCTCTCTACTTCTGTGCTGTTTCCCTAAGCCTTGTTCAAGACAGTGATTTCCTTGGGTTAATAAAAACTTTAACGTCAGCACTCGTTTAGAGTCCAAGACATGGCAGCCGATGTCGGTTAGGTAGACTGACTGAGATGTGTCACTTTGAAATCGATGGATTGAAATTTGAGCAAAGTCTGACAGAATTTTTTCCACCTACACTACAAATGCCTTTGTGGCTGTCTAACCACAGCTGACTCACAAGTAATGGCTATAAGTTATACACTCGCTTCTCTAACAAAAGCATTCGTTCTATCGAGTATTCTACTCACGATTACGCACGTACTTATAAAATCAAGATTATTCTTTTTTAGTTAGAGCATTTCGCTTAAACTGTCTTATAATCATGGTTGATCACGAACAGAAAAACTTTCCTTTAAGAGAGATCTTGATTTACATTAAAGTTGACCTCGCGCCAATTTCATTCGAGGGTTCCGCGTTAATCGATTGCATTGTCATCGTAACAGGCAGGCAGCGAGCGCAAAATAGTATAATCTTTTTGAACCTCAATATAAGGGATAACGAACTGACTTCAAAACATTGGTGGATTTACAATTTTGTGCTTAAACTTTTCCAGCGTTTCAAAGCTAATAAGGCCACAATTCACATCATGTTAAACAAACATTATGCCAAGAGCATAATTTTCTTCGGTGAAATCAATTGCATCCGAAAGTAACCACAAAGTTACTTATATTCACATTAAACTTTGACGGTAAAAGTTCTCCACTCCAATACTGTGGCAGAATATTATCAACATTTCACGCACCGTCGTCCAGATAGACTTGGATATTATTTGAACGCTCCAAGTTTCACCAGATATCTAGCATGAACCAGTCGCACAACAAAGTAGGAAAGGTAATTAAACCGCACAATAATGAGAAATGCCGAGCCCATCAGTCGAAGTAACCGCTTATTTTGTCATTGGGTCCATGGCATATGATGGCCTAAAATACATTTAATACATGGACAGTCCCACAGAGAAATTCTTCGGAAAGTTTGTCCCACTTTTTTAATCACCTCCAGATTGTTCATTCTCACACAAATATCATTAGAAAAATCCTTACCAACGAATCGAAAAGGGATGTGCTCTTCATTTAGGGAATGTTGTCTTTATGGTTGTGGAGATATTCCCTTCATTCTAAGAAAGTTGCCAATATAACAACACTCCAGCGTTTATGAAGGAATTTCTATATTTCGCCCTAGCAGAAGTTAGCATATTTGTTTTCCTGAGTAGAGTGGTTTTTCTTCAGTCAGATGCAAATCGGGTAAAAGTACTCTTGGATGGAGGATATGCTTCATATAAAATCATACTCCGGCTTAAATCTCAATTCCATCCGAAATATATTTCTCCTCTTTACGTGAAAATTAAAGAATGTACCTAACCAATGGTTACCGACCTAGTAATCCTAAAACTCTTTGAAAAATGAAGCGAAAGCAACTTCATCTGTATGACACATCAAAATGATCAAACAATTACTGAAGGCCAGTAACAGACCCATCGGGTCTCACTGTTTACTGATCCTAGACTGCTAACAAAACCTGCTCCAAATCGTTGGGAATTAACCTCATTTTGTTCTTCCAAAAGAGCTCATGAGTAGTCATGATTGTGATATACATACGGTGGCTGAAATGGGAAATCGACTAAGTTTCCAACCTGTTTGTTCACTAGATATTTCCAAAATATACGGTGTATTGCTGAAAAGATTCGCCAGTTCTCGCAGGAAAGAAGGAATACAAACTGAAGTATCTGCTTCTTTATGCTGCTGCCAGCCGTACAGAAAACTGCTCATATGACGCACATTGCACGAGTTTCGGCAAGACCAACGTTATCCTTGCTGATTGTGCTACCGATTGTTTCTTACATTGCGTATGTCTTAATCGGGGTAGTCAGCAATACGCAAGGTATTTGAATCTCAAGGCGAACCCTGACAACATCCGATGATGCTCGTGAATCTTTCGATTAGCTAACTGTGCCATGCTGTTTCAAAGTTCAGTGCTTGGTAATAGGTAATTGGGTTGCATTATTCGATGAACTTCACATGTGATTCATTCTGAAATCGGTAATAAAAGGAGGCCAATGAGGAATGAATCTTCATGTGTGCGAATCCCAGTATCAACATTTACGCGATCGCAATTGGTATGATGGGATGGCGGACGTTCAGCAAAGAACTAAGGATTGCACAAGTCTTTCATGAGCATTCCCACTTTTAAATATGAGGATTACTAATAACTTAGTCAAATCTTTTCTCCTTCAAGCTTGAAAAGTTTAATCACATTTACACGTTGAAACAGAACGCCAATCATATGGACCAAAGTTATTTGCTGACGATATTTAACAAGTGAGACTTGTCTGACCTAAAAAACTGAAGTTGCAATCATACTTTTCATCCTCACGAACACCGTGTTCCTGTGTAGCGTGACATTTTACGATTTTCTTATTTCGCAGAAATACGTTCGAGTTTGTCGACGTTCAAGAAAAACCAAATGGGACTGACACTCACCGTGATCGCCAGAACAGACTTCGGTTTATCACTGTACTATAGTGGGATTAGAGTAGGAATTTTGATGGATTCTTTGCCAATTCTCAGTCAGTCATTGCTACCTGTCTGTGCACGAAATGCTGTCCAACAGGTCAACCAAATGTTCTTTTTAGCGCAGAAATTTTCTTTCATGTAGACATCTGGAATGGTCGTAACCGTTAAACTGCAACTCCTTTTTGTACGTTTGCTTATTTCTCAGAACAGACCAACTATTTGGAGATACGCCTAAACCCAGAATACGCAAGAGACATCGCCTGCCATCAATCAATCACAGGAAACCGACTGTTCCAGAAACAGGCTACGGTAACGATTGTATATACAAAACCAGAGGAATCATAGGAAAGTCAGATGATGCGTTTAAGCCCAGTAAATTTTCAAATGAAGTGAACGAGTCAACTGCGCTGGTCGCGACATGGATTCAAGTAACAGATGCTCCTCTAATCTCTAATAATAAAAACTCTGCCAGTAGGTTGATGAAGAACCCTAATTTCCATGGGAAGATTTTAAAAAACAGGCCCTTGTTGTAATTGGAGTTCTTTGTTACAGACGGACGTGTGGTTATTTTAGTATATTCGTTTTGTCATTTTGAAACCCACTAACCGGTGGTGAAGTATATTTTCCTTATTATATTTTCCTTGGGATTTTTCCATTTATGTTTTCTACTCTGGTCCTAGAGCCGTCAAAATTTATTCAGCCGTCGTCTGTAATTTTTGAGTGACAGTATTTACGAGTGGAGTTTCATCCACAGGCAAACACCGTGTCTGTTTCCAGTGATTTCCAGATTATGCAAATAAGAATGATGCAGATGGTTGAGTGGTGTTTGCACTGAATGCCAAGGTCTGTCAGAGCTGACTGGATTCACGAAGACGTGATACTGAGCAGTAAACATGCTCCCAGTTGTCTCAAGGATACAGAGGTTATTAGAATCCTCCTACGGATTTATTGCTTCTGTTATTCACTATAATATTATGCCCGAAAAAGCTCTTGGGTTCACAAATCGAGGTTTGCAAAATGGATCAAAATCATTATCGGTATTCATGGGAATCTCATTATTTATATTACGAGGTGCGAAAAATTGCTGCACTAAGTGATACCTTAAATGGAAATGTGTTTAGCGGGAGCGGTGGTGACAAAAGAGGTGATAGTCAGCTGACCATTCGAGTACCAGCGGAGAACTTTCTTCGCGCTTTCATGTTTGAATATAGCCGCAGGAAATATTTCCGTTGGTAGCTGAATCATCGGCCCATTGTCACTTCCATCAGAAACGCCGTTATTGATAAATACATAATCCACGTCACTCCGTCAATTTTCATGAGGAAAGACCGCAATCATTTCTGCCCTTAATCCCTTTCTCTGTACTCGACGTTTTAGCAAAAATCAGGATCCCTAAACCGAATTGCTTTCAACTGACCTGTTCAAGTGTTTTACAGCAACTGTGGAGTCACCCTGGCTGGCCAAGTTAACTACCGATCGCCGTGACTAAAGCGGGATAAATGAAGTTTTAGCATGACAGCCGGGTGGTTTTGCAGAGGTACAGCAGGCAGTAAACTTAGCACACTTATGCGTTGCAAATTACATTACAATTTTTCATTTTTGCAAGACCCAATGAAAATAATTGTTGACGTCTATTGCCATGGTACTACCGGCTTGTTTCCCACCGCACGTAGATCAACTAACAACAGCTTTTCCCTTCTGGCGTAGTGGACAAAATAGCTTTTAAGCAAATCAAACTGTTGCAGAGAAAACGAACAGCAAATCTGATCACCAACTGGCCACCCCAAAGCAATTATGACCAAATAATTCACCGCCGATTGTCACACTCCATCCATCTATCGATCGATTCCCTATTTCCTGATCGCGTGGAAGTCAATTCTATATGTCTACATATGAGTTCATTAACACCTGCTAGACAGGTTAAGTAGGCTTGAGAGAAGAACCTCGATCAAAGTGATTATATCGGTGCTAGGTAGTAGGAGGTAAGTGGAAACACTCAACTACCCGCTTGATTTAGATTAAACGGTCAAGGCTAATGAGACTTATTTGTTTATCTACAACCGAATCATAGCTCGGAGCTGTGTGATGGTGATCCACCTGAACAGCCCATATGCATACATAAAAAATCCATGTTCATATCAGGCATCGATTCAGAGCTGTATCATGCAACCGCCGACCGGACGCGAATAGCCAACCTATCGTGCTGAGCAGTGAGACCACTCAAAGCATAACTCTTTCAGCACACGTTTATTTTGTAATATTTTTCCGATCATAAAATATCAGCACTCAGTTCCTTTCCAAGTGAAGGTTCATTTGTTCCAAGTGGAAATCGTCCCGTAATTTAGCTGTTATCCACCAAAATGCCGAATAGAACTCTTACGTGGCCTCTTCAACTACCTCCCCCGGACAAACGGTTAACTACCGATAATTAGGTCAGCCTGGACAAATTACCGGACATATGCATAGGCACGACTAGCCAACAATCGCTTCTTGCTAAACGTCGCATCACCTGATTGTTAATGTAGTCGGGTTAAATTCCTGTTGTCATGGTTCCATTTCTTGAGGTAGTGCTGTGGTATTGGTATGTATTTTTCAAAAAGGTGATGCAAACCTTGGCACTTTTAAACTGACCGAAACGAGTTTACGGGTGATTCCATTATGCCTTAGGTTTAACACTGATGTTTATCTGAATTTAATGATATTTTAAGAAAAATGTCAATTGGGAGTCCTTGAGCAAGACTTTTAGTCACCCTCAAGTCTTTGCATCATGTGAATCGGTATTCCGGGTCATTTTTTGGCATTTTATGCTGCTTATGACTGGAAATAACAACTGTGAGTTTGCAACAGCTGTTTCCAATGCACAATCATACATTATAGCTTAATAATTGGTATACACTTTTGCTTTCACAGGAAGACGATCCACGTTCAGACGGTCAGCACTGCAGTGTTCAAACCTGAAAGTCACCATTTCAATCCTTCCAGCGTTGATTAACTACCTCATCAGGCAGCCTTCAAATGAACGCAGCCACCAACCCGGAAAGAAATCTGCTTTGTCGAACCCTAATGGAAAGCGGCAAGAATATGAATTACGTTAACGAAACAATGCATGACTGCATATTCCTACGAAATCTGGTTAAAATGGAGCGGAGCATTTGCAGATTAACGTTGTAGACAGAGTAATTAGTTCCACTTAAGGAGATGAATAGATTATATCCTTATTGCTGACGAAGTGTTTGTCATACTGAGAGCAAATTTTCACAACTAATCCACTTCCTGATGCTTTAAATTTATTTTTTTAACAAAATTGGTAAATGAATTAAACGGTTTCAGGCAAGCACGAAATCTGTAGTTTCACACTAGACTAATCGCCGAACCAGACAGAGGTGAATTATTTCAATTTGCATGGTCGAAAATCGCCTTCGTTCCGTCCGACCGAACTTCGGCCAGTTTTGCCAGTTCATTGTTTAGTCGTTATTTTTGTGTAGCTTGCGTGCCCCGCTCAACCGAGAATGGTCAGATGCATGGGTGAATGAGAAGTTAATCGAGTCCTAATCCAGTTGAGGCTATGCACTTCTTCTGTACCCGCGTATCTGTGCAACAGTGTATGTGACCATGTGCGTAAGTGTGTCCAACTGCCATTTTGCCCCCTCTCATATGGTTCAGGCTACCAAGCAATCAAGCCTCATCCCCCGGGTCATTTTGACCAGCATGAACGTTCATTGTTGGTTGCTCGTCGGCAAAGAAGCACATGCTCGCGTGCATTTTGAGCCATCTTGTGCGTAGATCCATAAAAGAACGATAACCATGGCAAAATTGGCAGTAAAAACAAAAATACTCGACCGAAATACTCAATGCGTCATCGAACCGGAATAATGATCCGCCGAGAACGAGCTGTTTGACCAGGAGACCATTGAAAATATCAGTCCACATGAATCGAAGTGGATAAGGCTTTTCAATGCTTTTGATTGCAGATGGTTTTCCGTCGGACAAAATTCGTGAAAACTGTAGCATTTCGCATAGTGTAGGTTCCTAATGAGCTATACTATTTGGTAACTTATTCCAATCAGCTGCCCTGTTGTGCAAAGCTCGAGTGCTTGAAATTACACGCATAACAAACCGGGAGAGACAAGATTCAAAGGTGATTCTGAAAGTAAATATCTTGGAATTATTTTGACAAACAACCGCTAAATTAAAGGCAACGATGCTTGAATGAAAATTAATGAACATGCAATACTCCTGGACAACAGCAGGTTGAGAGTCCTGAGCTGTAGTATTTGCTAACTTTGAACCCACCATTCTGTGGGAAGCCCCCTGGAACTTTGGTGAGATGGCTGTACACTATTAGAACCATTGGTTGGTTTGGTGACTAGAAGTGGAGGTAAAGCGCTCATTCTTATGTAATACATTGGGTGTTTAAACGCATAACCTCATTCATAAGTGGGTTCAACAAACTGCTAAAATGCTTGCGTGAAAGTAATCTGCTGAATTACCCCTAGCGATTGGTTTGAATGGTTTTGGAACGCATCCAAAACAGCGAGGAATATGGTCTTCATAAGCCGATTGAGAAATGCACAGATGCACAAGCCCAAACGACATGCTCCTAGTAGTAAGTGTGGCTATGTTTTCTCGACGATGTACTTCTAGTTACAGGGTACTGGATGATGATCCATTTCGGTCCGTGGTGTTCGAAACCTCTGGGTTAGTCTTATATTTGCTAAATTTGGGCCCAAATGAGCAACTGTTTATAGCGCTCGCTGTCCCTAGGATTTGCAGATGTACGATCTTGGATTGATTGGCAGACACTCCGTTAACCGTTCGGGAAGTAAATTCCATGCCATTGTGATGACCGATTTTCGGGAGTCGTGGACAGCATTCCTAAGTTCAGTGGAACTGTTGTCTTACCTTTCATTTGTGCTAAGTGCATGTTATTTTAGTGAACTGTTGGCGAAATCAATACTGGGACATCAATTTTCGAAGGTTTGCTTACCTCATCTGAACAGCAGAGAAAAACCAACGTGAGCTGCAACCCAGTATGCATATCAGCTAGCAACAACTCATTCACCACTAAATCAGTACGACAGACTGAAAGGTGCACACCGCAATGGCCATCAAGACAGCCGGCTTAGATAAATGGTCTTCGTTTTATTTGTTACCCACTAATCCGGTGCAGTTAGTAAGGAATATGCAAGCTGTAATCAAAATGCCATCTTCAGGAACCTCAGAAACAGTATTGGTTTGGGTTTAACTAGGTCAATTTCCATTAGGTGGCTGTGAGGACCGTCGTTTTCGTTGACTGTCAGATTGTCTTTAGCAAATGTTTCTTACGGGAACTGCGGAACTTTGAATGAAGTTCAATATAAGCTTCATGTGTGCGATACTTTGTAAATAGGTATACCGTTATGCATACGTTTCAAGCATACATCCTGTGCTAAGCAGTGTCATCTGTCGGACCTTCTTTGTTGATCAGATTCAGCAAGGGAAGTTTATCGTTGCCGACGAATTCTAGCGCAAATGGAGAGGATTAAATGGTTGTTGAACTTGCGAACTGCGGGGTGGTGTTCGTTTCACTACTTCTGGGAACGCGTTATCAGTGAATCTACATCTTTCGACATACTTGAGATGCAATGACCGAAATTAATGGCGAAGCCATAGCGACCATAATTTCTATCGAACAAAAGGTGCACATCGAATGTACACCTAAGAGGGATACCTCTTAAGCCTTTTCGTATAAGATTTATGGATGGATTATTGATTCCACTAAAGGTGCAAAAGAAATTGTTAAGCGATGTCCCTGGAACGTTTGTGCGCGGCGAAAAATATCTGTCGTTTCCTCGACTTCCTCCTTGAGGTTAGATGAGTCGCGAAAGTTCTTTTAAAATGCTTTTACGAACTGGTTCCAGTTTGGCTAAGACTTACTGGAGTGTTATCTGTTTCGCTCTGTGCAATCTTCACTGGCTCATGGATGGGTCGCTGTAAGGTTCCAAACGTGATTATCACCTTTTAATTAGTACTTTTACGAATTGCAATCAAAATTAAGCTACATCTATTCAACCATGCTGTTTCCAACCACAAAACTTAAATTTTATTTTGGTCATCTCTTTGTCACATTACACAGTTGATAGTTTCTATTACACCTAAAAACGCTCAGCGTTTTCCATGGATAGATATTTCGATTCTAGTTGGTTTTTGCAAAAGTTAACAAAGCAAAATATGGGAATTTGTTAATGTTTCAAGTGACCGCTAAAACATCCACGTTAGAGAAAACATCTTTATAATTTCTGCGCAGAAGAGTCTAAACATACACGTCGTCTGGGAAAGCAGAAACGTCAAACAGAGCGAGGTGTAGTTAGACAGATAGAAACGACCCGCACCTTCTCTCAGTCAGCAGTAGCTGAAATCAATAGTCATTACCTGGCCAGACAATATTCATAATCAACCAACGGGATGGATAGGTGGTCAGATGCCTTGGAGCAATCACGGCTGCAATATGTACCACGTTGGTCTACACATTTTTCACCGTTGACTGCTGGTTGGACAGTGGCATATTTCATACATCACGAGCCCTAAGACAGTTCGCGAGTACTGAGTTGTTGCGTTAATTTATCGCCCACGGTACTCATTTATTATCCATTGACTGACCATTTGGCTTAATGAGTGCAACCCTTCCTTTACGCTTTCAAGTGCACTTACAGTTTTGTAATTCATTTTGTTATGTGAAATGCATGCAAGAGTCCTCAAAGTTTGTTTCTACAAGTACAGCGGCCTCGTTACTAAAGGTCTGAAATTACATCTACTTCAGTACTTTCATGAGATGTTTTGTGCAGTGGAAAACTTTCGTCGATTCCAGCGCGCGATTCTTTCGAAATTAAAATACTTCTTGTCGCCCGATATGTGAAAGAACTTTACGAGGACCATGGGTACGGTTTTAGTTACCAACTTCAAGCAGTGCGAACATTCTATGCTCATTTTTGAATCCATTAGCGTGAGGAAAGGGAAGTTTCAGAGTAAAACACTGACATTTTGATTTTTAGTAAGGTGTTGCTGATTCAAAGTTTTAGGTGATGCACTGCTTTTTGACCGACCTTGGGTATAGATTACCAATGGTTGCGATTTTGTGAACCACGTTGAATGCTCACCAATCATTACAAACTGCGTTTGAATAGTGAATGCGAATTCCGGCTTTTTTCAGAACCAAATGAAAATAAGTAAAATGAGATTCTGCACTCATCGGGGTACATTGCTTATCAACCACGACCTCAGAGTGACCTAATTATGCTATCAATTCAGTGGCGAAGTGCTGTTTTACTTTAAATGGAAAATAGTCAGTCTAACTGAGGGAAAATGAATGCGCTTTCTCTCCCAGATTTACTATCAACTATTAATTTGTTTTACGAGGCAACCATTTAGTCTATGGCTAATGTGAACTGTTGTCCCCTTTTGAAATGTCTGACGGTTACGTCATTTCTCACGTCTAAATCCTGTTCAGCAAGAGATTCGTCAGATCTATAGTAAACCTAAAGACATGTTTCAGTTTTGAATCAGGTCATCATAGAGAAGTGCAGACCATTGGTTTCTGACTGACACTGCAGAGTAGATTTATGGAACTTCAACAGGTTCGACGATATATTGAACATAAGAAAGCACTATAAAACTTCAGTGCAATGACAGATGCTTTATCAAATTTGGTAGTATTTCCAATCATTTCTCGTCACTTCCGTGGACGAAACGGACGATTACGGTGCCAGTATATGTACAACATTCTCAGTAACAGTTAGTTTGGCTGACAGTAACTAATGATTAAAAGGCTAGCCACATGCGTGACTTGCGTTCGATTGAGCGGATGCCGTAAAACTAATCGAGGGTACTGAAATACTTGCAAATCGTCGGATCACCCTCAAATCACATCTTCCTCTCAAATCTGACAGTATTCTGTAAATTACTAAAATTGGCTATTGCACGGTGATAAATTTCCAAGCAGAACTTCTGTGGAAGTCATCATCGATAAGTGCAAAACCCACCTGAGAACAGGTCATCTTTCTGCTAGTGCTACAGGCTGAACAGATGCAGTGACAAATACTCCTCGCCTGTCACATTCGACCAATCAGGATGCCAAAAAGCCTACTGAAAAAAGCGATGTCAGTAATCAGCGTATGCTGGAGGCTGAATTATCAGCACCAGTATTTGTCCAGCAAACGACCTTGGGACAAACTATATGTAAACGTATGCTGAAACGTGGCCTATTGACGTATTATGCACGTCTCCCACCAGTGATATCAGTGAGAATTTGGAACAGTCAGCTGCTTAAAATTGATTGACTAATCTAAAGCATGCTGTTCCACACAAAAGGAATACAAATGTTTCCGTTCAATGACTGCAATAAGTTCAGTCTCTTCAGTTCAACTGTTAAGAGTAAGAAGGTATTCTAGATCTATCTTCTTTCTGTTAATAATTTCATTCCGGATTTCTAAATATTCCCTTCTGTTTGCGACAGTGACGTACACCGATGGCATCAAACTGGGTTATACTATCGGAAGACGATTGGTCAAGTCGGAAACTCTAGCAGTTCACATAGCACGATTACATTTGTGTGAAGACTGCCTGAAAACTCGAAGCACTTAGTCATCGTGCTACAGATTTCACTAAGATTTGTTTGATTTATTTCGAGTGACGGGGAAACGTTTCATTCAAACAGTAAAAACGACGGGGCCAGAGAGTCAAAGATAATCACAGTTATGTTTCAGATGAGATAAACCAAATGTAAACCACTTGAAACCATTTGCAAGTGCTTAAAACTCATCAACCATACAATATTTTAGGTTTAGTCCTACATGCATGCTTCTTTGCTCAGCGTGATTTTCAATGTGTCTCCCAGTTTACCACGAAAGCGCGGGAAATTCAGAAGTCAAGCGGGATTCAGCCGCATCGAAAGCTTACGCTGACGAAATTGTACATCACATACAAGGCAATTTGTCTGAGATGGCTAGCTGTGCACTGGTTACAACATACTGTAAGTTCAATCATTTGGTTTAATGCGCTATCAGTTCGAGTATTTCTGATGGACTGCGTAATTCACCAATATTCCGAAAGGCGCAGATAATTTCTCGAAGGACTAACTGACAATCAGGCGTTTTCCTTGAACAAGCTCGTCCACAGTTTCGGAAGAGTAAGGGCATCAATCTGCATACCACCATGCATTGTTTTGGTAAAAAAGGAAAACTGAATGACTATGGCTGCCAAATTAGCTTTATTGTGTAATGAACCTAAGCTTTTCAATCCCGCGTCTCAAGTCTGACGCGGTATAACATCACTGCATAGTAAGCAAGCCAAGAATCTGTTACTGAGGCAAAGGAAGAATATACATCTGACCAAATTCTGCCGGAGAAGCAGCATTTATTAAAAAGTCCATTGTATTGTTTTGTATTGTATCGAATTTTGCGCACAGTCAATAATGTCCCATTTCATTTAAAAAATGTGAGGGCAAAAATAAAATAGGAAAAAAATAAATAAAATAAAAATATATTTATCGAGGAATAATCGTAGCACATTGTGATGGGGTTCTCAGGAATTCGGCTGAAATCCGGTCATGGTTTGTCAAAATTCGTGCTAAATATGGGACAGTGGAGTTCCTATAGATATTGATTCTGGACGGTATAGAAATAGAAGCAGATGGTGTAGAAATAGGAGAGCAGCGCCTTGAAAGATCATTGTGTAGACGGTGCGTGGGATGTAAAAGAATTCTGTGAGTAAATTTCTCACATGATGATAAGCGTTGATCATATAGCTTAGGGGGCAATCCAGTTACTGACACAAAGGACACACGGCTAATAATTGGTAGCCCCGGCGAACAATTTTAAAGTTTTCAAAGTAAAACTGGAAAAGTAACAAAAGAACAGTAAAGAAGGAGTGAAAACGCATTGGTATACAAATCGCGAGATGGTGATTTATTTCACACTGTAGTGTCAAAGCTCCTGGATTTGAAATGAAAACCGTAGGAGGATTCTTTACACATGTAGGTAGAAAAGTGAGAAGTCCACTTGCGAACAGCACACTGTAGCACGCCTGAGTTGTTAGTCAACGGTTTTGAAGTTTTACCATCCATTCGTGTGCACTGGGTTCGATTAGTACAGTAATCATACAGCCATGTTA
>LUCM01008702.1:97448-135947 GCA_008360955.1 Fasciolopsis buskii | reverse complement strand
GAGTGAATCAGCGATATCCGGGTTCAGCCACGATTCTTGTATGCAGATGACACAAGTGTGAACATGGATCGGTGATTGAAGTGTGAGGGACAGATCCGACATTTTCGTAAACAGAGAGTAGATATTGGTACTCGACAATGCCGGAATGGACATCTTGGTTGGAAGGGTGCATTTAAGGGCTGACTGCCAGCCAGCACAATTGCCTCTTTTAGATGGATAAGATCGTTGAGGTGCAGCAATACGGAATCCCAGTCCATGCTGAGAAACCCTACGGTTTTTTGAACAAAAGTCATTCCGAACCATTGTAACGTAATAAGATCAAAACTAACACAGAATCCTATCATTGCCGTCTTATTGTACTGGGGAAAGACAGAGAACATGATCATAGCGTTTTCATTTTCGGAAAAATTATTTTCACTTTGACTTTTTATTGTGGACAAATAGACAGTTTCCAGTTAGACTAATAACAAGTCAATAGGCATCCAACTTATTTGGCAAAGTACGCCAAGATCGATTAGTACTGGTTTGTCAAATATGCCCGCATTTCTCTCTACATCTGCAGGATGTTTATATCATTTTCGATTAAGCCTATCAAATACACCCTAGTGCAGCCTAATTTCCGTAACATCATATACACAATCGCAAAATGTGGCCAAGTGATCCGGGATAAATCGTACGTCCTGCGTTTTTGGCATTTCCGCTCAGTTCTATATCAGGTCTGATTGAATTCGGATCAATTTAGAATCAATCTGATTCGTAAGTTGGTGGCAATTTTCCCGCTGTCACGTTTGAATCGTTATCTCCGTGATTCTCAATAACACAACCGGTTGATCATCTTGCATAATATCCAGGCCAAAATTGTTTTATTAAAGCTCCCGAATTCGTAATAAATGCGGCAAAGTTATCTGTTAGATGAAAAATTTGATCTCCCTAAATTTTTGGTAGTACAACAAGGAATAGAGAAGATAGAAAGGTAGTAACCCCGAGAATTATGTTATTGCCCAATGATCAGCAAATCAACGCCAATAGCATAAGGAAATTTTGGAAGTGGTCAAACGGTAGATATCCTGCAGTTCAATATGATTAGTGTGAGTTCAGATTCTTTTTTCGCTCATTCTTCCTTGGCCTGCAACCAGCCAGTATGGTCTATGTGAAGTCCATGTACGTCAGTTTCAGTCAACAAAACAAATTAAATATCACTAGATAACGCTAGTAAAATCGAATGCAAATAATGAAGTAAATTTGAAGTCGATTTCCCCATGTACGATGAATCCAGGCCACACAAACTTTTCCCAAATGCTCGTAATTATAGGGGCTGTCACGAATGTGTTCTGTCATTATTACGCTCCAAGTAATGTGTCTTAAAGTAATTGTGTTTCCTTTTCGGGACCATCCTGTGATCGCATTGAAGGCAACCAACGGGCATCTAAAGCTTTGTAATTTTTTCTGCCAGGCATTGTATCCCCAGCAAATTGGACGTGGATTGATTTATTCTAACGGGAGCTATGTTCTCCACAATAAAAGCACCGGCCGTGACAGATGACCAGAAATCAGTTACAATCGAGGAACTGAATCAGACTCTGCTCATTCCTGACCGCTCGGAGGACAAAATGGTCAAGCAAAAAATCATTTCTCTTGGGGATGGAAGGAAGATTTGTGTTGATGATTGATTTTCCGCCAGGGAAAACAACGACCCAACTAACTCTACAGACAGTATGGCAAAACAGCCTGAGGAACATTGTGCGGAAGTCATTACCCTAGGGGGAATATTGTGATACATCATCTCTCGTATGGAGTGACAAAAGTTCTTGGTCATACATGCAAATGAGCGACAACACTCCTCCGGGAGAAATCTGTCCAAGAAGCTGTCCACGATGTCAGCAAATTTTACTAATGAATGCTGGTGAAATTTGAACTAAAACCTGGTACTTAAATACGACTACCTGGTTCATTAAATAGGGGAATCTGACAACATATATACCTAAATTAGTAGATTTTAGCGGATAGTGGACGCATTTGCATTGTGATTCTTCAGAGACTATACACCCTGCATATTTTTATTCATTTTGCTTCATATGAACCTAATGCAAACGGCCAACATATTGATCCTGGTAGCTACTAGTTTCTACTGAGCTGGGGTGATCAGTTCACGTAACGGTACCATCAATCATTTTCTAATGCTAGGAACTCCCCGCCGCACGCCGCCATCTCTCGAGGCAATACCGAACGCGCATCGCTGCGAGAGTATAGCACATTTACCGATAACACGCCTAGCCTAGTAGACCAAAGTTAAGGGGCTGCGTTTGCAAGGGTACCGCCAGTTAAGCCTTGTCAAGCTTTGATCCCTGAAGGGAAGACAGCAAAAAATTGATAGATGGCTAATTCCGAAAAAAATGGTTAAAACGGTTAATTTTTCCAGTCATGATCACAACACAATAGGTGTAAGAAGTAGAGCTGTGATTGCAAGTAACCGATACGAGGGAACTGCAAACGTTTTCAGACTGTTTTCAAAAACTGTTAACAAATATCTTTTTTACGCAAAGGAAGCCATAACTACAATAGAACTTATTAACTCATTTCAGTCCGCTCCAGTTGCAGCTCATCTGCGGGAGTGTGGAATATCAGTTAGGAAAATGGGCACCTGCGATGTCAGATGGTTAAATATTATAACGAGTTTGGGAAAGAAAATTCCAAAGACGATGAAAAGAGCCATAATCCAAGAGTCAATGTTCCAGTTGTTGGATAAATGATCTACTGCTCGGCTTCCGTGAACTAGACTCTCAAATGCAAATTACGTTAGCAAACATTCAGTTGACAGCAAACCTATTCCAACTTCAAAGCGAATGTCCGGGTTATGGTCAATAGTAGACTATATGTTCAGTAAGCGAATGAGCGCCGGCTCTATTCTGATTGCTTGCCATGACTTTCATATAGGTAATACATAAGTGAATTTACCATTTCGAACAACATGTGAATTCTCGTGCAAATTCAGAATGTCACATAATACTTACAAATTGTTGTTCCCTGTAGAGGCTAACTAAATTGTTGTAATTCAAAGTCGCTTTTAGCAGAAAAGCACTGTCAGCACTGCAGATAACCAGACAGCCCAAATGTGGTCACTGGTATTAATTCGATCCTTGTACATCAGGTGATACTTGTATCAAATGCATTTGCTCTAGTGGATGTGGTCACCCTTCCTGTGATGTGTAGGTGCAGTAATGTTGAAAGTATTTTATTCATCAAAGATATTGCTTCACCATGCTTAGCAGAACATGCGGTATGGTGCGAAAATTTGCTGTTAATGTAGTTGCAAACGGTCCTTTATAGGGAGGCTACAATGCTGTCTTCCGTTCTGTCTCTAGTCACCTTGAAAACCGATTATCTGTCCTGGTACTCTGAATTCTCGGGAGAAACTTGGCTTCTCGGTGTTCTGCGCTGCATTTCACCTTTCTTGACCGAAGGTCATGAACAAAGTCTTCTGCTCCAAATTCCTGCTAAGCGCAGCGCAGTGTCCACAAAAAGATTTCTGTGGCCGAAGGGGTAATGCTGTGACGCTGCAACTTCCTAATCACAGATAAAAGCAAATTTTAATAAAAGGCGGACCTAGAAAAGCACAACGAAAATATCTAACTTGTAAAAAGCTTGTGGAAAAAAATTCCTGAAATTTGCCTTAACTAGCTTGAAAAGTTCATGTTCCTTAGCCCTTCGATCATCAGTTGCCTATTTACTTCACTAACCTAAGTCAAAGCAGTATATACCTCTCGTCCATGGTGATTATCCCATTAAAGCATGATAATCCACTGCAGTCAGTGGTCTAGTCCATTGATTTGTGCGCCTAGGTATCTGGGATGGTAATTCAAGTGATTTTTAAGATGACGCTTTTGTTTTACGGTTCATCAAGTTTTTCCCACACTCATAACATGAATCACCTTGGGAAAATAATCTTGAAAAATGAGATCCTGTCATACTGTCTCGTGAGCGTAATAATATTTATACTTTATGTCATGTCCTCTCAATGAAGAAACGGAAATATGATGAAATTGCTAGTGATCTTTTTATCCCATTTCGAAGATATTGTGACGTCTTTGCAACATATTCCCAATGAAAAAGAGTTCAGAGACGTATGGGTTGGGGAAATCCCTCATGGAATCTGGGATATGCCGATTGGATGTCAGAGATTTTCCTAAAGTTAATATCACATGATCTCTAACCAGCTATCCAGCAGCATTAACCTTGTTCAATAACAGTTTGTTTGAGTTATAATTTCAAAAATGATAAAATCCAATACTGGAAATTCCGAATACGAGAAATTGGACTTGTGTTCTCTTCTCCGAGATTTCCGTTAATCACCGTATCTATCAAAAATGTCAGCTGAATCAGGCAAGCTGCTCTCCAATGAAAGAGCTGTGAAAACATAAATCAGTAATACGACACCAAGCAGTGCGATTCAATATTGTATTGTTATTCGTCTGTCGATGCTAACTCTGAATCGATTAAACCCTTTTCCTTTAAATGTAGCAGAATAAGACGACATACCAGACACCGGTTCACACGGACTAACCGAAACTACCTCTTGTTGATATAGTGAGCAGGTGTATATATGAGCATTCGGCGCCTTACAGTGGCTGGTGAGTGACCGCTTGGTTGGAGAGCCAGATGGGCAAAAATCATTGGGCCATCCACAGACCGCTGAGTGATCACTTTATCTCCCTTCATTTAGGTCATGGGTTTGTATTGTAGAGTAGTTCACTGACGCTGCGCTCGAAAATCATCATGGGAGACTGACGAAGCCTTTTTGGTTTCAAAAAGCATCAGAGCATAGTAATTGACTACTACGTGCCACATCGTGGTTTGTCCGCGAATGAGAGTCAAAAACTATTTTAGCTCTGAGTCAAACTATTACTATCCCACCTACGTGACGTAAACATTTTTCTAACCAATATATTATTAAGACTGCGGAATCAGTGCTTTTGTTAACGCTCCAATGAAGTAATTTGTGTGCTTCGGGAAGGCATAATGCTGTTAGTGTCTACATGATTTTGTATTGTTTGTTTAATTTTTTGCGCCACAGATCTGCAAATATCCTGAAATTCATTTCCAAAATTTCACTATTCACCACCTGCTTTAGTGACTTTTTTCAAATGTCCAGGACAGTCAGTTTTATCTTGTTTCTATCCATCAATATGTATCCTTCGAAAGTGAGCTTATTATTGTCTTCTTTTGAACTTATAGACATTTCTCTGCTAACGATCGATTGTTCACCTTATCTTTCCCGATCGAACAGCGAAACCTTAATCGGAGCTAATGTGACCAGGTGTTTGTTTGTCTAAAACGCCGGCTGAAGTAGCCCTGTTACCGACTAAACTTTTCCCACATTCAAGTGATTTCCAATCCGGTTGGACTACGACTAGTACCGACGAAATGCTGCCTGATTCCCACGAGACTGGGGAGTAGGAATTCAATTGCTCAATCACAACTGCAGACACATGCACACATGCACACACACACATACACACACACACGATCACAAACTCACGCCCACGCGGAGAGGCTTACGCATAGAACGACAAACGAGAACAAAATGGACCTATGAACCAGCGGAAATTCAATCTAACTCAACTTTTCATGAAATCATGCCAACATAAGGCACAGAAAGAAACAAAGAAAAAACTTATTTTCTACTTCGGCACATTTAAGCTAAAATGGAGTTGTCTGTGAAACAATAAAACTCACATGGTGCTCGTCAGACGGAAGATAATTTCCCATTCTGCTTAATGAAACTAATATTTCGCGTCACTAAATTTTAAATAAAAATGGTTGAATTTGATGGTCTGTGTTATGTATTCCAGATGTCTTCCGTTCACCTGCGGATATGCACATTTAATACTTGTGTTCAATAAAATCATGGTTGAAGAGCGAAGCCTACGTGACATAAATGACAGGAGGAAGAATGAACTAGCCGAGAGGATAGATGTTTGATTGCCAAGGTAAGATCAAATTATTAATTCATCTGCCCTAACAGAGAGCGGCTAATGCCTTAGACCATTGGAGTAATGTCCCGATCTTGGAAATGCATTCAGCCTTGTACACCCCGATTAACATAGTGCATTCTTTCAGTGAGTTGTTTTGTGACTGGTGACCTAGTTGACTTGCATCTAGTTGATGTCGTCATCTTTGTATTGTTATGTTTGGCCCACGCCAGATTAGGTTAGACGGAGAGGTAACGAATCCACCCGCATGCGAAATGACAGGTACAGTCTGATTTATCAGTCGCATGACCAGTCACGCAACGGCTACTTCCGGTTGGCCTCTAGGAACCACGGGCTCACTACACTTATTCCAATGGCGATGAGAAGCCTCAGAACTAGGCGTTAATAGTGCTCGAACAGTGAAAAAAACGAGAAGATCGCTTGAGATTTCTGCCAAAGATCATAATGTTGCTCAGTACTTCTGTGGCTTTTTCACGGGTGAGCTAGATACATAAAATCTACCTCACAGTTACCTATGCTAACTGGACGGAATTATGATATCCATTTGCTGTTGAAAACAATGATCAAATCTCGTGCGCATGAAGTCCAAAGGATGATTGAATTCCAGCGCCTTGCAACAAGTCTGTTGCTTTTAAAAGTCCACTGCATGATGTGTTTGAACGTTTGTCACTCTCGGAGATACGAGACCTTTCTATAGGATGCTCGTAAATCAGCTCCAGCGGGTATCATTTGAGCACCGTTGCATGATTATCGTTCAATGTTCCTTAACAAACACAAGTTCCGCGCCGGTGTTGCTTACCTTCTGGGATAAGGTTTGAACAGAACCGATTCTTTATAGGTACACAACAGTTCACATGTAAGCATCTTTCCGATAGTGTATTCATTCGACAACTGGGCTTCCTAATAGATCCGTAGAGCTGTCGAGATGTATGCATATTTAAAGTTGATGCCTTGTTGGCCTCCACTGAGTAATGAGTCAGAGGGACATTAAGTGAATATTAATTAGTTTCTTGAATAATCGTCAGTCACATTATTGATCGTTAACGTCCTCATCCTGGCCATGATAGAGATCGCGATCAATATGTTCGTCTGGAGTTTGTGCCAAGAGACCAACGAAACTACCAACCGATCTGCAGCCTCGGTTGCTTCCCACAGCACATCAATTCACGTGCTATGCTCACTCGATATGAAAAATGAACCGCGAATCTGCAAGATAAACGGACATATGCTTTACTATTTCATCCGCTGTAAATGCAACGATTTTATTCAGCAGGAAGGGCTGCTTGCATTGAGCTATTGTTAAACAGAGAGCTTGTATGCATAACGAAGTCATAGTGGTTTCATAAATTACAGTCCTACTATTTTCAACTCATTTGAGAGGAGACATTCACAGTAAGTGATCGGTTTCAGAATATGGACTATTCAGCCAGCCTAATAGTAATGTACCGAATCAGGTATTCCTAAAATGTGCCACACCAAATCCCCGTGGCCTACGATTTTCGACGGCTTTTATTTTGCTGACATTTAGGTCTTTCGGGTCCGTAGTTCGTTGGTTGTCTATTCTGATTTCAGATTTTTTGTATTTTGTTTGTTCATTTCCGTATGATTCTTTTCTTCATCAATCTTAGGTGATAACTAGACCGGTTAAGCACATATTTTGCCCTTTTATGAGAACAGCCCATATCTTTCCTCTATTTTCCTTTCTCCGGTTGAATGCATTTACAACCAGCTCTCATCGAGCGGTTGACATAATGACATTCACATAAGGAAGTCGTGGACTGGAAATCTTTCGTCGCCGCTAAACTTCTTCATCTGACACCCTTCAACTAAAAGCCACCTAGGTCTGTGCAAATAAAGATGAAGGAAAAAAGCGTACAAGGAGGGAAAAAGCAAGATAATACAAGCTACGCATGCAAACAATACGCATTTTTGCATATGTGAACATTAGTATGAATTTAGCGGTTTCTATTTCGACTGTATTACCAATTTTGAAGAGCAGTTTAACACCACGGTCCTATTCTACCCGTATTTTAAAGATCACTCATTTCGTGAATCCACAGTTGTCAGAATATATGAGGGCAAACTGAAATAACAATCGAGGACAAAGTGCGTAGACTTCGACGACAGAGGAAATCGACCACGCTTCGGTATTTTTCATATCCTTGTGTCATATCGTTCACCATCAATCAAACATTTATGGGCTTAACGATTTCGGGTCAGGGACCGGGTGCAAACGAAGGCAGAGAGAGAAGGTGATGGAGTTGAGCTACTTCAACGTGATATGCTGTCACTTCCGTGGTGACAAACCAACAAACCCGAAGATTCCAGTCCATGGTCGTCATTTGTAATGATGTACAACTGGGCGTCCGTGCGTGTATGCTTGCGTGTATACCCATTTGTAAATGGAGACAGACGAGTGTAAAATTTCTCTCACATGGTGTTTTATGATGATCAATGAAGAGGCGAACGGAAGTGACAGGTTTCAAATGTACTTCCTTAGTATTTGTGAAAAACCTGATGTCAGACCGCAATTGGCTGGCACATTTCTGTAGCATCCGGGTGCATTTCGGAGATGACGGAGTTGTTCAACTGTGCATTCGGATGGGTCAGAAAAATTAAAATGACATTCAGCCGAAAAACAAATTTACCGAAGGAAAAACTGAGTGTTCCTAACCCAAATAATCATTATTACTAATTTTACTTGCTTGTAAGTAACCTATTGAGTAGGTAAGAAGTCTTAGGGTTAATCGTGGAAGTATTCAACTTTCTGGTTCCTTTTGTCAGAGAAACCTGTATGGTACTGTAAATAATTACAAAGTGAGGAGTCAGCCAATGTGCTTATCCGAAGTTTCGGAAGACAAACATCGTTTTTTCGCTTTTACATCAGTATTAATATTATTATTTGCATAGATCTTTCGTAAATGGAAGGTATGTTTTTGTTCAACCGCATAAATTAGCTGTACAACCAGCCATTCGTCCGATCTTGGTCGTAAACACCATTCGGCTTCAGTAGACAGTATGGAAAGCAAAACCATTAGGAATGCGGGTGTATTTGCATCTGAATGTGACAAAGTCTGTCAAACCATCTTGCACTTTTGTACCAAATAATTTCCGAATCAAGTCTAAAGATGGAGCTTATTGTAATCGTCTATACGATCCGCAGCTGTGTCCAAAAAGCTGCTCGTGGAAACTCCAGGACTTCTATAGCACGCTCGACAAGACCGAAAATCTCGGCCTACTTACAGGTCTTAGCAAGGCCAGTAAACTGTGTTTTCGCATCGGAAAATTCTCAGCGATCACTTCCGCGTACAAGAGCACTGGCAAAGCTAGGGATGAATTTCAATCACTAAAAAGTTATCTGTATTTCTACCCGCATTCATTATAATTACAAATAACATTTACCCTTTGTTTTTGACAAATTTTAGAAGAGAATGCAAACGATCAAGCTGTGAAACGTCTTCCACATCGGGTGGATTGTTGGCCATTCACAGGCGCAACTACTGGAGGCCGGTTTTTTCACTGTAAAATCTTGCGCTGACAATGAAGTGACGAAACGTTTACTATGACAAATATCACGAGCTTACACAAATTCGGCAGATAGTCAATAGATCTAAAGTGGAATGTCGAACTACCCCGGTGTAGCCTTACACCTCATATTGCAGATCCCGAGAGGTACACGTGTTTTGGCCTGGTCCGTTCGAGGGTTCGAATTCCAGTTGGGTTGAAAAATATTTGTTTGGACTATTTTTATACAGTATTTAGTCGTTTGTTATTTCGTGAGTAAGAATGATAGAAGACGAGGTTGGCCGACCACATGCGATACTGTATCTCATTGTGTGACTGGTTTTATAAGATTGAAGCAACTACATCCATCCAAAGTGTTTAAAACCGACGGCGTTTCTCGATTAGTTGGACTCTTTAATCGCAATCGCTCATATCCTATTTGTTAGTTTGTTCAATATACGTATTTTAGTCTTTCGGTACATTTCATGTCAAATTAGACAGGAAAAGACAAATTACCCATGAATAGCCTACATGGTCACACCTGACAGCAAAGATAATCCTAGTATTCACTCTCCCGAACCTATTTGCTGTCCAAAGACTGCAACAGAACACACAGCACTGGTATTTTTAGAATTGCTCCTCGTTAACAAAAATGACCAATGGAATGCTTTTCTTCTGGTCGCTGTCCCTGAGAACAGTATTTGTGTAAAACATACCATGGGCTAGGACCCGACAGGAATCATCTAGTCTCGTGTTCATTTATTACGCAATGTTCGGAATTATTGAAAAGACTACAAATTGTAGCAATCTAATCTGACTGAAGGCAATTCACAAAAGCGACTGAATTCCGAAAGTTACCTTGTCCTTGTGCTTGCATTTCCATTTATTACAAACGGCTGCCAGCAAATTGCTACTAACTGAACAATGCATAACCCGAATCGTGGAACAGCATAATTGGCTCGTTAAAACGTTTCAACAAATGCCTCCTAGCAACAGTCGATAATTCAGTCTTATTCATGAAGCAATAAGTGCAAGGTTTGAATGATAAAAGACAAAAAAGTGCAACGAACGTTATTGTGTCACTTTGGTTAAAAAATGAATGCAGAAAATGGGAGTTTGAAATTTCATATGTAACACGAAATTCGTTACATGAGGTAATTCATTAGCTAATGTGGATACTGAAATCAACAATAGAACCTCGTAAGCATTCGATGTTTGTCTCAATCATAAAAGGTATCATCAGCGGTGAGTATGCTCTGCTGGGACAAATGAATGTGAGCCGAACGATATTGTCATTAAGCTGACATAACAGGCATTTAGTGGCCCACTGAAATTCCCCACACGATTTTAGCACAAATCCGGTACCGATTTTGCACGGCTGCTGCCACAAATTGGTCGAATTCAGCAACGTAT
Source organism: Fasciolopsis buskii (assembly GCA_008360955.1). NCBI lineage: Eukaryota > Metazoa > Platyhelminthes > Trematoda > Plagiorchiida > Fasciolidae > Fasciolopsis > Fasciolopsis buskii. The sequence continues at coordinate 125,040 of LUCM01008702.1, read as the reverse complement.
GACTTGTCTTAGGAGCTTCGAATACGACGAAGATTTTGGGCGAGACCTACAGTCCTGACCCCTGATCCGTATGGATAGTAAGCAGTGAAATGGTCTAACCCACAATCATCCATCCCCACTTCGCTTTCCTATTTAGCACATATGCAGCACACGATATGATACCGTACTATAATCACCATGGTTTTTAGTATCCATCTACAGTATCAGAACCTTATATTCATGGCGAAAATGTTTGCTAAGTATTGGCAAAGTCAGTGAGATATAGTTGTTATAAAGCCAACGACAATCACGAATTACAAATTCTCAAAATGGAAAAAATACTGAATTCTCCTTATTAAAATCCAAGTACATTTTTATGGTCATTTTTCCGACGATCAGTTCAAAGAAAAATTGCATTCGCCTGGTGAGGGAGCTGTTTGGTACCGCAAGTGGTATTGAATTTAGGCCTCGTGAACATGCTGAAAAATGCGCTTAACAATGTGTTGCTATGACCTACGCGTAAAATTACTAGGCCATCCAAATATACCGGTCCGTCTCAATCCATCCATGTACAGACCTTAATTCTGCTTCATTCTTATCGCAGTGCCATTCTTTCCAAAATTTATGGAATATGTTCATTAATAAACCCTGGATAATCATGCTGGTTGTTGTAGAAATGTTGTCCTCGTTAACAGAATGATAAATCATCTCTCTCTTCTGTTCATAACCCTTCGACGTTCAACTCAAGTCGTCAGTGACGCAAGGGGACTAAACTTTTACCCTTTCAGTTCACAGCCTTCGAATCGACCAGACACAAGTGCTGTGGCTAAAAGCAACGCAGATTACTCTTGACAGCGGCTGTGTTAAATGACATGGCTGCAAATTCTACAAACGAACACACTCGTTTACTTTTCCCATCATACACCCTTCTGTTCCCTCGGAATCACCGAGTAAGGCACTAACTCTCTAATCAGTCGGAATGTTAAACCAATCACTTAGTTTTCGTACATGATACAAGGATGTAATGTACCATTTGTGACTCCCCGATTTACAAGACTTCGATTAGACTGTGTGAAATCTCAGGACCTCATGGCACATGAGTGGTAATGTTTTATTCAAAGCTTATTTTTCCGTGGCTCAAAAAGAGGTCATTTGAAAAACACTGTACTATACAGTTTTGTCTTTATGTATACCCACACAATTTTATAATCGTTAACAGTGAATAAATAAGGACATAGGGCGGAAGCCTGGTTGGGTTGGGACATTTCAGTTGTGGACTTCACAGTCGTAGTGTTGCACACAAGCAATAGGATAACGAATATGAGGTCGAAGAGGTCAACCGCATTGAACGAAAAGTTAGCCAAACACGAACAATTATTTACGTAGTGTTTCAAACATTTGCAGCTCGGATTTTCGAGTTTGTCAAAGTATGTAAACTTTCGTGGCCCGGCACCACCGATCACGTTTGACGCAAAGTTTATTTCGATTCCGCATTGATTAAAGGTAATTTATAAATCTGTTTTCTATTAAAATGAAGTTCGAATTGACATTTCACGTATTCCTTCAATTGTTCCAATCCTCTGAAACGGAAGTCAGATTGGGACCACTCAGTCAGTGTTCCGTGTCTCTTCTGTTTGATTTTCCAACGTTCAAAGCAGTGAAGTTTTTGCTTTTTCTTCTTCTTTATTCTGTTCAAATAAGCAAAAAGCACTTAGGAAAAAAGCTACTCATACTAGATGAGGCAATAAATTATATGCACGTATATATATATATACACCTACGTAAGCACATGAAATGCAACATGAAGAAGGGGATAGGGATTAAACATTGTATTTGCATGTTTCCGTCAAGCTTGTGCAATTAGGTCGTGTTTTATTTGTGCTGAATAAGGCAATTACGGATGGTAAAAACAACTTCAAGTTCACTAAGTGTGCACGTTGAAGAATCGAGAGGTTCTGGTCTCACGTGAAATTATTCATATGTTATACAATGCATATATCTTTTTTGCAAATTTGTTGTTGTGAGAAAGGAATTGTGGCTTGTTCGGTGATCGCACTGGTTGCTTTGTTTTTTCCAAAACACAATCTCGTCATGTCCGTGGAATAACTAGCTTGGTGCGTACACAACTATCAGAAATGCATGCTTCGGGAATGAGATTCCTTTTTCACCGAGTGCTTCGTTTTTCTTCACCCAGTTTACCAACTTACATCGACAAAGATTGATTTTTAAATGCAATTACAAATAAAGTTGTACTTACAATCTTCTACCAATATGGATAGCAGTCTTTATCGTTGGAATCAACTAAAGCTTTGGTGAAATAGTATGCATCTATTTTCGAGGGCAAACTGATTAACAAAAGTTTCCATAAAATTCCGAAAGGTAATAGGAAAGGGTGGAAGTAGATCATTTAAACTCACATAATGGGTCGGATAAAATATTTTATCCACCTATGTGAACAGCTCTGACCGATGGTAAGTAGTTTAGCATGGGTTGACAGTTTGCAACTTTGGAGATCATTGATTTTGGCATGCGTATGGCAGCGGTTTCAGCCAAGCCAGCATCTACAGTGCACAGGCAGTGACATTTCTGTTCAAACGTGCATATAATAATGCTGTTCTAGTTATGACGTTGATCTCCAGGGAAAGTCCACTTTGAAATTCCTCATGGATACGAAGCCGAATTAGCAACGTTACCAATTTTATTACTTGCAGTAATCTGTGATGTGACTTTAAACATTGTTTCTCGGGATGTCTTAGAACAGGAATCGTCGCTGAATTTAGCACTATGATCCTGAAAAGTTTGCTTTTGAGCGGCTAAACAGAAAAGTAACTACTTAAGCACTGTTAATGTCACATTGGCTGGATGTGAAACCTTTACGATGTGAATAACGAACGTAGAGATCTCAGTACTTTGTAAGCGATCTACCTAATATTTTTGGCAGCCAATTCAATAGCGCATTATCTGTTACTTTAATACTCATATGAGTCGGACAACGTTGGAATTATTTTTTGTGACTCCACCACACTGACACATTTCAAACCGATAGTAACTATTGACTGAAGTTAGTTTGATCAGTGTCGTCAAGTGAAGGGGTTCAGTGATCTTCTGATTGTCGTGTACAATGTGGGAGTTAGTCTTTCCACGCTGGTTTACCAACATTTGCACTGATTGAATTAACGGAGGAGATTGCACAGTGTCATATGCAGCATCTGAAAAGAGTTGGTTGTTGGTAATATATCATTCATAAGTCCGTTTGCGGTTACTTTCCTTAGTTTTCCTCAGAGTTTATCCGTACTCTATTTTTGAGAGAAACAAGCCAAATTGGATAGCAAGGGGACGAACTGAAACAGTCATTTAGTTTTAAGCACAGCGGAACATGTTTTTTCGATTTGTCAAAAATGTCCTTGATGGCGTTTAGAACAAGAGTAGTAAAAGCGGCCAGTAGTCGATGGTGATTGGTCATCAATCGATTTGGCGCCTGGGAATAAGCAAGCTTGATTTCGAACACTTTCTTAACCGTCATTCAGACTAGTTTGATTCAGTCAGCTGTCTCAATTAATCCACAAAAATATTTCCTGGGTCATTTGGAGGCAGAAATATGATTTCCAGTGTTTCGGAAATGTTTGCCTTGATTAGGTCACTTTAAAGGAAAACTTGTCCCCCCTTATTGACATTCCTGCCTTTCTCACTGAGCCTCACCCTAACAGACATTCTCTTTTGCATGAATGTTGCTTCCCCTTGGGATTCCTTCATTTTCTTCATGATCACTAAAACGAAGAGGTCTATCGGCAAGCCAGTCAGTCTGTTATTTCAGTCGGGCTATCATTTGGTTTTGTGCTAAGAAATCCAACCTCGAGTTTCTCAACTTTTAACTCGTTTCGCCCTTTGTATGTATGTGTGTGTGTTATATTCTCGTTCCCTTTCGCTCTCGCGAGCCACAACTTAATCGAGTTAATTCCGTTTAGCACGCGAATCAAACATTTTGAATGAAGAAAATTGGAGAAGCTACTCCACTCCGATCTGCTTACACCACTTTACTAGCACGGCCACTATTGAAACGGAAATGTCAACTGAAATGTTTGTGCAACTTTATTCAGTTGTCTGTTTGCTACCTCCTGTATCCGAACTGCTTTTGGGCACGCAATGTGCGTCGTCCTTACGTGGACACATTTATGCACGCGAAAGAGCACAACCTTGCACCCACGCACAAATTTGCACACACGCACACTCGGATCATCCTCAAACACAGATGATGTAGGTACAAAAAAATGGACGGACGGTCAACTACTCGAATGGCGGGTACAGCTGAGTCAAGCTTGGCTTACTTCGTTTGGATAGGTGGCGACGGACCATCTGTGACGGTCTACTTCTGTCAACGTAACGAACCCTGACTGGCGGAAATACTGACAGATTAAATTCTGTCTCCGTAAAATGTATGAGATCAGGAGGGTGGAGTAAGAAGACAAATAGAAAAAAATAGGTAAATAAATGAATACACGTGGATAGATAGATGGATAAAAGACGAGACTGATTTGCCGCCCGCAAATCAGTGGGAAAAACGGAGAAAAATGGTGTTTCAAAATTCTGGTCCCGATTACCTGCCCTGATTGGACTGTTTCAGAGTAATGTAAAGTGTTATTTGAAAAATGAACTCATTCCCAAAAAACTAACATCACTTTGGAATTGTTGATCATCAAGTCCAGATGACGATCATAAGCGTTATTCTCTGGTCATCTCGATCTTCAGTGCAGCCTCATGAATAAAAGAAATGGGCAATGTGACTTAGGCAATAAATCCAGGCGCTGTTTTTTTACTGAGTTGGAACGGTCGAAAAACGGTGTCGAAACACTGCGCCAGATAGAAACATAGGTGGAAACCTTACGGGTGAAATTTCCATTAATACGCTAATCCACTAGCTGGAAAGGAGCTGGCAATCTTCCATAAGCAATGCCTACGCTCTCGTCACTGAGTTAAGCATAAGAAATCCGATGACATAGCAAGTAATCCCGATGTTGTGGACTAATTGTCAACTGCTCTTTAACAGGAGGCAATCTGAAGTACACTTCTGTTTGGAACGCAGCGTTACGAAATGCCGTGAGTTGCTAGATGCTACTAATAGTGAAAATCTAACGCACGATTTTCACATCAAATTTCTGGGCATTGCAAAGCCTTTTACTCTACATGCAGCTCGTCACGTCACGTTAAACACTGCAATGTTACATTTACATGCAAACATTTCTGAGCATTTGGGAACGCAAGCACGCATACATTAAAGCACAATTAAACCATGGCCTTTTTTGTCATTAAGTTTGCTTTGTACCTAACATGACGGATGCAGTCGCTACAAGATTTCACATATCATTGCCATCCCGGGAGATAACAAAATTATTTGACTTCAGCTCACCATCATTGAACGGGTTTATTAGCCTGGTAAACAAATTGGTGCCATACATTTTGAAGTTCATGTCAAAACCACAGCTAAAAGAGAAAACAGTCAGAAATGGGTAGCTGAGCTGCTACCATCCTCCTGGCAATTCATTCGATGACGTTGACAGTTTTATGCCTTAATAAGCACAAAACTCTTGCCACCGTGCTTCCAACAATTTTGTTAAAATCACTTGTCACGAACCGTTTTTACCATTAAATCTGATCGCCACTAACTGTCATTCATTTACTGGTATCGGCAGGAAATGTGGAAAATAAATGACGTTAGTATTTAACCTTCATTCTCTAAAACATCATATCTTTTACTTTAGTTCTGCTCACAAAAATGGGACCATTATTCTACAAAAGCCAAGTGTCTGATGATGATCTATGCAGGTTGTTTTGAAAATCTGCTTCAGTTGGATGCGATCATCTATGCCGAAATCAGCGGTATGCCGCGTTGGCATTTATAGGCTATCTTGGGATGTGGTCATAAGAATTCGGTTGCAGAAGGGAATTCATGAAGTGAAGGCTTAATTACATGCATCTGTTTTAGTGGAATGCCAAAAGTGATACAGGCGCCGCAATAAGCATTTCCACCAGGGACGCCTTATTGCCTCGTGAGATCACTCTTGTTTCCGGGTGCGTTGAACCCCTTGAGATATGCACACAAACAAAACTTTAAATCAGTCTCACCAAGCGATATCCAGATCAGCAAGGGCTTCTGTGGAAGCAGTTTGCATTTTGGTGAATTATTAGCCATATTACACCCAAATATTCTGCTTACATTGACTCATTGTACATATATATATATATATATATAGTGACCCTGTAATCCGTTTTCGAGGCTGGTGTCCCAGTTTCATTCAGTTTTTTACGTTCATGTGAATCCCGTTTTCCCTGGATATCTGAGTACTAAGGCAGACCTGTTACCGTATACTATGTGCCTCTCGATATTGACTTGCAGCTCTGCAAGTATCCGGAAGCGTGCGACTACTTTGAGCGATTTCTTCTCGGTTGCATTTTGTGACCAGAAATTGATGGCTCACAGCAAGGTTCCGATAGTGAAAATATCCCGTCATCTCTACTTCTATTCGTATAGACTTCGGGCAGCACATTCAAGCCTGACAGTTGACAGATTGTCCGGAATAGTAATCAGGTACAGGATGTTGAAGAGTTTCGACAGGCTTTGTTTGTAAATAGGATAGATTACTATTCCCAGCTACGCCTCACGAAGTCCGCTAATCAGCTGACCGACCTCGACAACCAGAGAGATATTTGCGATGGAATTGTTTATTCATGTGCACATTCCTCACCAAGTGCGGACTGCCTAAGCTTCAAACCATTTAGCTCTTTCTAGCAAAACCTGATGCCTGTCGGTGAAGGGAATAGGAAAAACCCATTACTTTGTTTGACATTTTGATATACGCGTGTAGCTGAATTAGCAAATTGACTGCTACTATGTGAAACTTGTCACACAAAAATTATCGTGTAAAACGATGGCATTTTCTGGTATGCCCAGTAAAAATGCAGATAAAATGTAAAAACGGAATATTGCATTTCTTTTAGACTGCACGTATGTCACTTGTTAAATATGTCTCGACTCCACGTGTTTTCAGTCCCATAGAAGAACAGCAATAATCTGTAATCCACACAGAAAAACAAATACCTCAGTCATTTTTCTGGATCTCTAAGTTTTCACCAAGTTCACATTTGGCGGTCTTCAGTTTCCAATATTTTGTTAAGTTTGAGCTGTCTTCACTCTGCGTATCATTAGAGAATCGTAGGTCTATTGGATTGCGTGAAATTCGCATGCTTTTAGTCACACTTTTTCTTCCCATCTTACCTTTTCGCCTCCAATTTTGTCAAAGAAATTTAGACAAACTATTAAGTCTGGGCTTAGCTGGATCTGAACTGTGAAAGCATCCTGGTCATGCCACGAGACTGAATAACTACTCAGCACTGAGCAGCATATTCGAATCCGTATATCCCATGAACTGATGCAGATAACTGAACCACTATCATTCCGATCTGTATATATACGCGCATGCATATATACATACATATATATAAATATGCATATATAAAAGGTGCGAAATGCTGGGAAAGCAAAATAAAAAAACCGACGATTTGCCTACGGACCGTTTGGTAGTTAAACCACAGTAAACACGCATTGCACTTTTCTGATTTTCAAAATATGCTAGCATTTTTGAAATCGAGTCGATGATTTCGAGAGGATTTGTAGGAATTGTAAGACAATTTACTCAAAACCATTTTGAATGCATCTTTATGATCGTCTTCTGACAGTTATCGATTCAAATGATACCGTTAACTATATAAGACCAAGTTAAGAGCCGTTCCCAATTTAGTACCTACCAAAAGGCGTCCGTATTTGGATTAAGGACAACGTTCTTGGACGTTTGTGTCAAACAAATTCGTGGGGTGTTTGTGAATGACATTCAAGTAAAATGAAGTAGTCGGCTGGAGAGGGTTATTACGCATGGTGGAATGTACATCCACGCCACAGGAAATCTAACGGGTCTATGTTTAAGCATTCAAGATTTTCCAAAGACCTATGGGGCGGATAATTAAGAATGCCAAATACTTTTTTCGATTTTCTTAATGCGACTTGGCATTCCCGTGGAATGCACGCCCTGGACGGCACAGGTTTTAAATGCTTCAGGGAATTCAAGCAATTACTTGGCAGCATACTTTGTGAATTTATTGAAAAAGGGGTATGCTTTGTTATGCACCCATCTCATTTTATTCGGATCTTTTCAAAGTTACTCTTTCCAATTATCGGGTGAATCGAAAATGTGAATTTTATTTTACGAGACGAATTTGAAGAAGTCCATCGCTAAGGGCCGGATTTCAAAAACGTGAGGACAAAATTTGCCTCTCGTTTGATTGTTCATCAGTTATAACACTTTTTGTATCCATACGATGTTGAAGAATGTCACCCTCTGAGAACTAATTTAAAACTTTGCGTGTCGCAAGTGTTTAACTAAGAGCATTTAAATGCAAAGTCGTTCCGGTTTTTGTCAAACTACCACTTCCTTATTCGGTCCTGCCGAAGAGCTCAACAAACAAACTACAAAAGGGGTTGACCCAATAATATAAACAGAGATTTATTCACTTTCATTCGCGTTGACCAAATTCACAAATCTCTTCAAGGAGTTTTGGCGACGCTGTGAAATGAAGGTTTTTGATGCTCTCGCAAATTTTCCCGATAATTAACGCAAATGTTTGATTCCGGTCATTTGTACTTTGCTATGGCACATAAAGACAAGGTTATGACCAGTTCGGTGAAAGAATGATGAAACAACATTTGTACAACACACGACCAGTAATCGTGTTATTAAACTATCAACAATCTTGTTCGATGGGCCGAATTGTCGTACTTAATTATCAATGAAAAAGCAAAGGGGAAACTGTTGGCAAATGAACTTCAAAGTGCTCATTCGGAAAAGGCTAAACCGATTGCGTTTACCCACAATAACCGTCTGCAGAAGGAGATTCTAATAACAGGTAACCACATCAAAGCGTACACATTCTTCTGGCGTCAGACATTTGCGAGTTTTCGGGCCTGCCTCCGTGGCCAGTGGTGGAACAGGGTCAATCATCTCAACCGCGTAGCTCGAGTACACTGTCCAGTCCAATACTAATCCAAATGAAAGCATTTCCACCAACCTGATAAAATTAGCTGCGTGAGTGTGGTGGTCAATTTACTCTACTGATCGTCTCCCAATAGCAAAAATTTTAGAGGTGAACATGTGCCCAGATGCAATGGGGACATTATCGTTTACTATGCACGTCATAACTAGATTTAGATGGACTGTGGGTGGACAAGAAAAACCGCCACTACAATAAAGAAGCCAGATTAACGTTTGAAGTTCAAGCAATTTTGATTTTTTGCTTATTTGTCCCGGGAAAACATTCGAAATTCTGAACTGGGAAGTTTCTTAAGCGCTTATGCATTAGATTTCGTTTGCAATAATTTGCCGTAAGCCATACATCGCAACTTGTGATTATCTCTTTGCTAGGGATGAATCAGCCCCATACGTTAGTCTGATTACTTTGCTGGAACAGGTTAGGGAACGAAAATGAACCAATTCAAGAAAATCTTGGTAGGTGGACAAAGCAAGCCGGGGAATCAGGTGACCAAGTCGATCGGTTTCTTCAGCACGGCTGATCAGGGGGTTGGGTTGGCAAAACTCCTTTCTGCTTTCAAATTAGATAGAATACATGCATTGGAAGGTACTACTCAATAAACTATCAACCTCGGCATGCGACAAGATCGTATATGAACGACAGACTTTGTATCATAGTCTGACGAATTGTGGACTAGGTTCTGAACTTGGCACGCAGAAGACAAACGAAGTTGGAGAACAAATCGCGAGCGGCCTACGTAACAACCAATTCCACCTACGGCGTCAAAACACTTTGGCATATTTGCAAGAGTGTTAAGACTCATCTTATCTATGAAGTTTGATTCGACTAGAAAATAACCGAGAAGGCTAGTCCATTGACTCAGATCGCGCTAGTTGCTGCGTCAGACGACCGTCAGGGTGTACATCCCTGGAAGGCTATTTAGTGTTATTTCATTTCAATTGTGGTGCCGGCGATTCCTGCTAGTGAACCGTGTATTTAACAATGACTAAAAGAATGTCGGTTTAATTTAATTTACTGCGCTGACGTCTGTAAGTTAGACTTAATTGAACAGTCAATTTATAAATTACTTAGAAAAGAATGTGTAAAATTAGGCTGCTTGGTGTATTTTGTAGTGGTTTGATGGCCGACAAAATGCGCTTTCCTCTAGCCAATGAGTTAATCAAACGGCCTGTACTGCAGTTGATGCAAACACTTGAAACAAACATAAAATTTCGAAAGGGAGACTGTTTGCATGATCCTAGATACGGAAGCCCGAGTTACTATGAGCAACAAAACTGGGGGATGTATGTGATTGCAATGTAAAAAACTGACAAAGGTTCTTGGATCCATGAATTTTCAACTGATTAAAAACCTCAAATCAAAAAAGATAGTAATAAATATGGCAACACATTTTTAGTGTAGATTTAAGCAAAGTAACATTTACAAGTTATGCCATGCTGTGAAATTCTGAAACGTTGATCAAGGTCAGTTTGTTTTAAATAGTTATAACCATGCAACAGCTGAAATTTACAAAGTCGGTATTGTTTCTACACTTTTGCAATGAAGAAATGTGTGCCTTATGTTAATATCAATTTATTTATTTTATGACATCTAATCCTTTTTCCGCTGTGTTCAACAGTGTGAAACTTAATACATTGGTTGTTGAAACTTAAGTAATTGTACTTAGTATGCATATTTACACAAAGATTGTTCTTCTTTTTATGGTTGTCTCTGTGCTGTCTGCAGCTATATGGCCTAGAGATTGGCCTTTAATTCCTTATACAAAATGGACCCGTTTCCAAATGAATTTAACTTCGTACGCGGTTGACAGAAATCGATAGCCAAAGTAAACGTCTCTTGGTATTATGTTATTCAATGGAAACAGGTCATTTTCCGTTGTTTTTGGGACCCACTATATCTTAGATTTTGCCAGCTATGAAACTTCAAGGGAACAGACGTGACAGCGAACCGAGAGAAAAAGCAAACTGTCGTTTACGGCCAAAGTGGCAGATTGACTGGGACAACAAATCAAATATTTTGGGCTTTCTGGCAGTGAAACATAAAGACAGCAACAACAGATAATAAATTCATAGGCAGCTATTAAGAAGCTACTCTGAATTTTTGGTCTGCGAATTAATCCACGACCTTGAAAAATCAATATACAGAAAATACCAATAGCAGTGCTTTTGAGAGAGTTGATAAAAACCATTGGAATTCTAGTATCCGGGTAGGGTTGTTGCTCGGTACTTTTCCAACGTTAAGCAGAAGGTGAATCAAATTGTCGAGGAGACAAGTTCCAAGGTGTTTACTTTTGTAAGATTATCTGTTATCTTACTTCACCATATCTACTACCCATGTCAGGTTTCAAAAATAATGCGGAAACACTTCGCTGATTAAATCGACTTATGTCACCGATCCGAATCAGTCAGTGGACTACTCGGCCAATCGATTTGAGCAAAGCCCCTTCCAATCGCCTATAATTTGTCCGGTTGTTCTCACCGGCGATGGTGATTTTCCAGGATGAGTTTTTACGGGGAAAATATTCATTATTCATTGTTTAACTCCAGAGCGTGTGCTGCCCAATTTTGCCGCGAATGTTATCTACAACAGATCACGAGTGACTCTTGTGCACATCATTGTGCACATCATTTCAGCCTGTCCTCATGTGGTATTTGTTCCAGAAATTTGATTGTTGTATCGTAGGCGCTACACCCAAACATAACTCCATTTATTCACTATCCCCATAGCTGTCTAGGCACCGGCTATCAGTAATCCATTCCTTGAGATTAAACGTGACTTCGCTTCGAAAAGTTTGATTCATGAAGGGGTAAATCGCAACAGCACTGATGTATGGGATATTTTAATCTATCATCGATAAGTGCAAGCAATTCATTTCTACCAAAAATTAGCTGCACTATAAGTTCCAACATGTCCTTAGGAGTATGTTCAACTGCCTGGAAACATAAATCGCGTAATTGACTATTTCCTTAAAATTTGTATTCCTACTAGAAACTGAAAAGGAAAATACCTTTAAACTGCTACTCCAATCATGTTTGCACACAAATGTCTTGTTTATTGTTTCGTTTTGGCATCTCGGAATATTCCTATCACATTTTCCAGCACTAAATAATTTCTATTGTGAATGATATAATATTAATAACACAGCGTTGTTGGTAGATGTAATGCGCCAATGTTTCGACTACCGTTTGGTCCGGATATTTACAAACTGGTTACCAATCGAATTGCTCTGGGAAAAAAGCTTGCTAACTAAATAATTTCCTTTAATCTTTCAATTTTTCAACTCAAAACCAAAATCTGTAATGGGCGGGCTTATGGAAATGAATTTGCTATTTCTGTTCAACTGATATGTTTTTGCTGTTACTGGTCGTTTCGGTTTCTCAGGAATGAATGGTACACGCATTTTAAACAATGCTCAACTGAAGTGTTTCTACAGGTACAACGGAAGTAAGAATAACAAATAGTCTAATTCTTGTATGGTTTATAAAGCCAAGTTGGATGATATGGTTCCGTTGACTAATCGGGTAACTCATCAAATTTTGTTTTATTTTAAGGTGGCAACAAAGATGACATCGATAAAAATAAACACAGTGAACAATTTCGATTGATGTGGAAACCCGATCGGAAAGGAAGCCTAAATGCGATTAGAAACAGGCGGGACAGATCAAAGCAAACAGTTATCTCAGTTTCCGTTTCAATCCAGCAACTAATCCCGACCTTCGCATCTCGCTGGCTCGCTTGCTTGCCCACTGGCTTGTTTGATATCTCTTTCTCTTCCGCACACACACCCACACCCACACTCACATGCACACTACCCATGGAGCACATCGCGTATGCACATCCATATACATACATGCACAAGGATGGACACTGTCTTGGCGACGGTCGGTATTGTCGTGAAGATTGTGAGAAGAAGAGATACACAATGACGATCGCGTAACTGAAACATATCTTTGAATTCCAATTAACATGCAAATGATACTATCTGTTCGCTCAGTCGTCTTCCTTACCAAAGTGACATACTCCTTTGAGCAGTCGTGTGCAAATGTGTGTCTGCTTATTCACACACAACCCTGTCGTTGTCCTCCTGACTTCCAGCACGAGTGGACGGACGATGTAATAATAATGAATGCAGCATCGACTGGTGTCAACCCAAATTGTGGTTTGCTTGTCAACCGATCTACGTCTGCCTCTACGCCTTCGTTGTGAGCATCATTATCATGGCCGATGTGTTAAAATATTTTAAATGGTATTTTTATCAAACCGTGTGGGTGGTTAGCAGCTTCGGTGGAGGACGGATAAATGATTAGTGAATCGGCACATGGATCCAGAATATTCCCACAAATCATTCACCATGGTTTTGAGAATTTTCAGTTAGAATAAGAATTCGCGGAAAGCAAACCTACCAATATGGATGATGCTTTTGTTCCGTTTATTACTCTAAGGCATGGGAACAGGTTCATGCAAATTCAGCAATTTCAATCCCGATAGATAGTGAACTCTTGGCAGAATTTATTCGGAAATCGGTTGAAATGTTCGGTATAAGGTAAAAAAAGGTGAAAACGACGTCAATGCAAGTTGCCGGAAGTGCTGGAATACACTATTCTCGATCCCAAATTCCGTCATCATTTATTAGTTACATTTTGTGCCTCTGGCAAACGGTTAAATTCACGAAAACTTTACATGTTGGGCTACTAATCAATTTTTGTTTAATTTACACAGTGGTCTGTTTGCAGGAAGTTCTTCTTGCTTTCTTTAGCAATGAAAAACGATAAGGCAAATTCAAGTAAAGCCCTAAGGCCGGTTTGTGGGTTAGCATTGGTAAACTAAATTAATAATAACGTTATTTTCAGACTTTGTTCATCCTCTAGATCATTTTGGTTTATCAAACTCCCGCCCCCATCTCACCATCTCACCCCCCAAGATAGTTTGTAGTAGGAAATATTAATTTATTATTCGACAAACACTGTCCGACCGATAATCAGTTCTAAAGCATTCTAACCGATTGACAGATGGGGTGCGGAAACGTCGAACCAAGATTCCAACTTCAAACTGGCCAGTAGAATGGTTGGCCACGGAAGCTCTTGTGTTGTTGACATCATAACGATGAATATAATTGTTATCTTAGGGTTCAACCTTTTCTTAATGCACGCAGAGTCAGTCGTAATTCTGTTCTGAATAATCCAACCACATTCGGCTGGTGTAATCACTGTACTAGAAGATTCCTAAATACATGCTGCACCATAAATAGCTGGAAAAATCACTTATTACTTAGGTTTAATTGAACATACTCCATTCCTATATCAACAAGGGAAGCTTTGAAATTAGATTGTAGCACTATCCAACTGTCCCAGAGAAAGGCACAGCGGATTTAAATGATGCTCATTCGTTCACACGGTTTTAATCCGCGCGCTGCGATCACTGCCGGTGACATTTACGCGCAAACTAAGGTTTAGCTTAACTCTAAAACATTTTTGGGCACACTAAGCTGCACAACTGATAAGGCAGTTTCATTACGAGCATTAATGCTATTCCCAGATCCGAATTTGTATGAGTGATGAAAACCAAAAACTAAATAATTTTTTTAATTTTGTTACTGCGACAGCGAGATCAACTGCCCCGTTTTATTGATGATAGGGAACTCTGATAAAATGATGAACGAAAAAAACAAATCACATAATCTTATCGCAAAACTAATCATGTCACCAGGCCAACATCCCCTTCCTCCTCACTATTACAATGCAGACCGCAATTTTTACATTAGTAACTTCGGGGTTTACAATTTTATCTCGGATTTATCGCACTAATCAGTGAAAAAAGACTCGAATCCATGAACGTAAAAACGTTATCTAGTCCCAACAACGCCCGCCCTCATTAAGTGTACAGAAGGATGCATTGTTTTCGTCATAACGGGGTACTGTACTAACTGCATGCAAACCGAAGTTCACGGTTTGTTACTGGGATCCGTGATAGTTCAGGACTGGATTAGTAATGTGGGTTATAAAAGCGAGCAAAGTGATTAAATGCCTATATAACGCAACATGAACAAAAATCGGTACGAATTGTAAAGGAAAATAAGTCAGTAGAACACAGTAGGCACTGTGAAGGTCAAAACGTCGTGTGCCTCAGCCTTAGGATGCTCATCAAAACCAGTTTCGGTAGATCAGTTAAAATTTGGGCAAAACTCGAGATCGATATGTCAATAAATTTTCCGTTAGATCTGGGATTTAGCCCAGCTGTCAACAGCTCAACATACAAGTAAAAACTCTGGTTTATTCGACTTCTCCACATCTATTTTAGAACATAAAAATGTCGATTATCCATGGGTTGCCGACCTATATGTCGAACGAGGTTTTTCAGCTAATTTTTGTTAGTTCCTAATGTTCGGTTTGACAAATGAGTCTTTCGGCAGCCATTTTGACTTGAACAGCGTCAATTGCTTTTGACATTCCGTGGAAGCTAGAAGACCCCTTGCCGTCGTTTACAACTTTACCTTCTGGAAGCACTTTATTGCCAGTACAAAAGTGCACATACGTTAAGAAAAGATATTGGGGACCAGTAGGTTTTTAAAGTGGTGAAGTGTCCAGCAGTTGGCATATTCAAACCCGTAAGCGTGACTCATGTAAAGCTTCTTTTTATGCAGCTCCATCAACACTGATCCAATCTGTCGCAGTGAAGAAAATAAAGAATGGAATAAGAGTTGTCAACTGCTTGTAGTGACTGACGCACCCGCATTTCCCAAGCAGACTGACCTACTGTTCTCGTTGCTTGTTTTTTTCTTACCAGAAAACGTTGACACATGGATAAAATCTAAAATGTGTTGTTATTCTATGGATAAGCCGATCTCGTGTTGTGAAGCATCATCAACGGAACGTTGTTATCATTTTTGCCCATTGGGTACAGCTAGCGAGGCAATGTTTTGAGAAAAAACTGAGTGAGAAAAAAATGAACGTGCCAAAGACAAGGTGAATTATTGTATTCCCCATGTATACCAGTTGAGGTTATGGCGGACGTACGTGATTTTCAAAAGTTTGCTGCACGTAATCGAACATTTTTTGTGTTGCTCGAACACACTTGTTAACAATCGAACTGTACCAGTAAGGACACGATAAATTTTGCAATTTTAATTCACGGCAAACTACAGCTATGGAGTAAATTTCGTTTAAAGAACTGAAAAGACATTCAGTGTTGCCTTATTTCTATTTAACGTATGGAAAATACCAAGAACTGCTTGCATAAGGGTGAAGATTAGAATAGAGAACTAGAGTGCCTGAAATGGGTCTTTCTGTTCGAAATTTCTAGAATCTTGATATTTCAAATAAATTGTTATCAATGATAATAGGTTCGATAATGATATCGGGAAACCCGGACTTAGACTGAATCAAGCAAGACAAAACCCGGTCTCTTGCATACGTTGCTCTAAACCTCACCGTCTGCGCCTTTTCTGTCATGTTGTCTGCTATCTAACCTTGAGTGCAGCACTAACTGACGACTGAGGTTAACAGTGGTGGGTAACATTAGCCATAAGCAGCCACCTCTGTCAGTATCACGCGCCATGACATCGTCTACATTACTTTAGCAACGTGAAAGGGTCACCTTGTGCATTGTACTAGCTTATTATGAATGTGTTTAGTCAGGAATATCCACAAAAGTGGTTTAACTGGGAGTGTTCTGAAAACGCAAACGGGAGGCGCAGATGCAATTGCCAGGCTATCTAGTCGATGCCGCATCCCCGGGACAACCAAAAGACTCTCCTGTGACCGGTAGAATGCTTTAAAAACAGTGTTATTACAACAAAATCATTAAAAGTAAATTAGCCAAAATCTGTTCTATATCAGTGTTTTTCATGTAACAAGAAGTCCCGCAACATTTAAGTCCCCGTACACGTACCTATCAAAGAGCTGAGGAGAACAAGACGAACTGGCCGTTTTTAACTCGTCACAATTGCTCCCATCTATACTTAGGTCGAAAATGCAAGCTATCTTTGTCTACCAAAGAATTCACCAAGGAGACCACCTTACACCCACCAGTTTAATCGTACCTGTGAAGGGATATTGAGTCACTGATCCATGCCTCACGAGCAGGGAACAGTCGTTTTAAGGTCATTTTACTCGTTGCAATAACGTTCTTAGATCGGACCAAATTTTGTGATGGAATTATTTTAAAGTGATCCCCTAAGAAGTCCCTTGATTTACGCCGATCGCAAGCAATGTGAATGACTACACTTTCATCTACTTTAACGGTGAAGGATATCTGTTGTGGCTGAGAAAAATACCATTCCCAATAATTACGCATGATCACTCAAGTTCACACATTTGTTCGGGATATTCAGCAAATCCGGATAATTCCACGTAAACACGTCGCTATTTCTCTCACACTGGGCGAAGAAAAGTGTAGCTTTGAACGCGGTATTTTGTTTTAATTTCATAACGAGATTAGTGCAAGAGAATTTGATAATAAACATTGGCATTGCGGAAGTCATTTATCGATTAGTACGTAGTGTTTTAGTATCTGTCTGACTTGTTCGGCTCTAGCAGATCAGCTACAAAGTAGAGTAGAACAAGCATGTTCACGATCCACCCATATGGTATGAGGATATATGTAGTGCAATTCAGGAATTTTTGTCCCTGCATGAATCACCTCGATAGTTGAGTACATGTCTCTAGAAAGAGTGATTATCTCAAGACATTATTTTGCTAAGGACCGTCTCCCTCACCGTCTCGGCCGAATTTTGCCGCTATTATTTGCTATTTATATACAGTACTATCTGTATACTTGGAGTGGATGAAGCAGTTTCTTTTAGGAGGTTCTCTTTCCGTGTCTTCATTTATTTATTCTAACAGCATCCGTTACTACACAGCCAGCTATGTTAGCTGAAGCCCTACCTGTGTCAATCTTCAACGCCTCGAACCGAGATCGACTCTACTATTTCCCGTTTACAAAGAGTTTGGAAATCAGCTAGTCGTAGTCTGGTTGGTTTACTTTAGGTTCTGATCGCTGGGCATCGGGTTTAAAACCCAAACATCTCATCACCAGTCAGGCAACAAGCACTGATGATGAAACCTCGGCTAGAAATGAAAGTTAGCGAATTATTTGCAAAGTTCAGAGATCAGAAGCTTGGCGAAAACTTTTCGTCTTGGCTGAAACAGTTGACAAAGTTGGCAAATGTTACTGGTTTTGCTTGTCTTATAGTTTTTGTTACTTGGAGCGAGTCAGCTTCTAACGCCTTTGCAAGCATGCAATGCCACATCCATAGGCAAGATGACTTCTGATCTCGAATTGGTGAAAAATCGATTTAAGCGTATACCGTTCCAGCACTGTTTCATTTTGAGATTGCACCTGCTTTAAATGGTCTGGGGAGCAAAGGATAATGTTCTCCTTTTAAACACTCGAGCGGTTATCAAGGCGAACCCATAATTTCCCAATCTCGGAAATGATCGCTTAGTGGACAATTCCGTTGTATCTAACTAGATTACGGGTCTTGCTGTAATTTTTCATTTCCGTTCTATGACAAACCAATTAAAGTAATCTATTACCTTTGAAGTACTTGGTTCTTTGTTTCCTCGCTATTTTCTGGAACAGTTTAGTATTCAGAATATCTGAAACAACCAGGGATAGTACCTATCCGCGGACAAGCAAATATAAAAATTGCGAACTGATTCCGATTCCAAGTTACCTTAAACGGCCGACTTGGGACATGGGGCGCCTTTTACCTTTAGAATTTTCTTATTTTAAACTACAACGCATTACTTATGACAGCTTACTAAGAAAATTTTCAGTATACGCTCTGATTATAGTTTTCCATACTGCTGGAATTTCACGTCACCCTACACCGTAGAAAAGCATACCGACATAATTGCTCTTAAGCGTCTAAACATCAATTAAAGATTTGAGGGTGCCTCGCGGAAACTGTGCCGAACCACGCAGTCCTTAGTACTGCTGGGACCTTGATATTCCCCCAGACAAATAAGGATTTCCTTTTCGTATTATTTTTATCTTAAGTGTTGCCCAAAAATTTTCCACAGCCGGCTCAAATAAATCATTTCAATTGAAGACAAATAAATTTGCTAAGGCGGTGAAATCAGCAGAAATGTTAAGCTTTCGTCACTTTTGGTTTATTCTACTTAAAAAATGTTTGTATGGATAAACCAATGATAATGTCATATATGTCTTATTTTAATCGTCTCTAATCCCATTCAGTACCAAATCAATTCTAAACAAAACGCATCTGGAAATTCTCCCAGAATTGCTTGCATAAATTCATCCTGTTTGACGACAGGTCCCTAACTGTCAACCTGAAAGGTATTTCACCGTTACAAACAAACACTTCGGTAAAAAGTGGAATCTTAAGCGAAGTTTTGATTCTCAAGACTACATCCAAAAAATAATAACTAACGGAAAGTTACAGCGTACTTGCGAAAACCTGCGAACCGAGGTCAGTGGTACCTTGTTGAATCTAGCCTACCTCCCACTGTGGAAAATATGTTTGCCTTTCTATTCGTCTGGGGAATTGGTGGGCTGTTTGGCAGTTATGTTAGTCTTCCAGTCTGCCGGAAGTGCAGGAGGAATCAAAAAAAGAAAATACGTAACTGACCGTTGGTGAAAAGACATTCCAACCATATTGACGTGTTTCTAGTTCACAGATGTGGTGTAAATCCTTAAGGGTATACTCAACGGCATACGGGTCTTAACATGGACTAATTACGACAACGGAAGCCCTTAATATTTGCTATCGTTTCCAACATTGCCATGTGGGCAAAGGCCAGACAGTGTTGGAAAAAACAGTTTAAAGGGGCATTTTGAAATCCGGAGGGCAAAATGACTGATTAGCTGGTCACGAGTAAGTGGTTCAACGTTTGTAATCCTGTTGCCCAGCAGATACAAATTAAGCCTGTCTGAGTAGTGTTGAAAAGTATGGAATACTTGCGCACCATGATAAGCAAACGGGGCTGTCGGTAATCGTCTTTTAAAGCTCTCTGATTTTCGGTACTCGGATTCTGTAAAACCTTTGAATGACTTCGTTAAATTTTGTTGTTGAGCAAATGACTAAAGATGATTATTTCATGGGTCGACCTTAGAGTCTCAGCTTGCATTGTCAGTAGTTCGTAAGACATTTTTGAAACAACCAACTACGATATATTGTATCGATGACCTTTTTTTCTAATCTAGACCAAATAAATGAGAAAAAGAGGAAATTTGTCAAAATAGTGATTGGGCAATTTCCGCATTCATTGTTCCGCTGATACAAACGGAAACAAATCTACCGGAAGATGTACAAACATTTAAGGAGCAGGCTAAGAAAAACTACCAACAACTGGCAAGGCTAGTGGATGAATGGAGTTCAATTCATCAAATTTCAATAGGGAACCACATTTTTCTAGATGCAAATTATGCATTGCCGAAACCAATAGCTGATTATATTTAGTGCATTTCACAAACAGGGTAGAAAATAGCGTTGCAATGCCAGATTGACACCGAATTAAATAATGTTCCAACTTTGAAGATTGCACTTATATTGATCCGCTATTTGTATGGTACAACAAATCAGTTCACTGCATAAACGTTTCCTCTTTGATCTCGCTTCGTGGCGTCGACTTTGAAAGCACGAAAATCCATTGATGCGTGTGCCACCTACAATGCGTCCCCAACGGCAGACTAGCTAGCGTTTGCGTTGCTTCGACTAAACCTACCTGCTTAGCGACAGATATGTTCCACGAAAGTATTTTCCGATTTCAACCTTGGATCGGGTTAGGCAGGAAAAATCGTAAACACCCGCCTATCGGCAGTTTCGCATTTTCTTTTTGCGCAAACAATTATGTGAACTGTATAGACATTTTTCTCCTAAACATGCTTTCCTTGTGTTTCTGCTTTTACTTCAGTCGTAGTTGCGAATTGTCTTTCTAGGAGGTGACGGGTGTTTTTCTAAGGAAACACTTGTTAGACTCTGGGTTATAAAGTGCGTGTACTTCGAAATACTCATGGCCCGTAACTGAAAACCTTAAGACTAAACAGTTCGGTGTAGAAAAATATATTTCATGTCCGCATTGGTCAGTCTTGTGTAAAAATTCAACTGACTTGGATTAAACTGGTTGGTATCCGGACCAAACGACGTAAGGAGTGTATCGAAAAATCGATGCGCCATGTATTGGTTTTTATTGTGAATGATATAATGTTAATAACACAGCGTTGTTGGTAGATGTAATGCGCCAACGTTTCGACTACCGTGGGTAGTCTTTCTCAAGGCAAGTTTTACAATCAAATGACTGAGGGAACGTTCACATGCCATGTGAACGTTCCCTCAGTCATTTGATTGTAAAACTTGCCTTGAGAAAGACTACCCACGGTAGTCGAAACGTTGGCGCATTACATCTACCAACAACGCTGTGTTATTAACATTATATCATTCACAATAAACTGGTTGGTAGTTTAAAGATTCCTTGGTAATTGCTCCCCAGGTCCCGGTGGTTCACTTCGAGAGTTCAAAGGGTGAACATGTACTAAAGGGAAAAGTTGAATCTTGATCAGGCTTGAAAAACCGACGGTTTCTGCACCATTGCAGATATATGCAAACAAACAATCATTCATCTCAGTGGATTAATCAAAACACATTTAGATCATACATGGATGTACAAGTGCAAAAATACGCATGCATATATACTAATATGTACACACACACACTTGCTTATGTGCATACAATGACAAATGCATAGCTACAAAAGTACCTATATATATACTTGCAGAGGTACATACGTACGTAGATAGACAAACAGGCATGCATGAAAATACTCCAGGATTCAGACGTCACTTTGTAACTCTAAGGAGTGATAAAGGCGAGAACTAATGAGTACAGATCATATTGCATCAAGTTTTGCAAATGTTGTTATGTGGTGTGGCGAAATTTCACTGCATTCACGTCTGCGTGAGAAAATTTACCAGAAAAAGTATAAAAAGAAAACACCTTAAAATCTGTCATTTATCGTTTTTTGCTCAGTTATTCCCAAGGCCACCAGTTCTGTACGACCTACAGTTTCAGTGTCTGGAATGGTATGAATGACGCACGAGGAGTGAGACACTAATTGTATTTCGTCAACAGAGAATTCTAGAGTAAATCTGTCGGTTTTACTCTAAAGGGCCGGAATCACCTTATTCCGCGAGTACTAGGAACAGATATTTGAGTGAAAAACGTGGCAATAAAATGGTTATTGTTGATTTTACGTAGTTGTCGAAAGCATCTTCATTGGTGCAAGTAGAAATCAATTGGTCATCGTTTCGGCTTATTAAAGAAAAACTTTATCAGGGCAATTTGACGAAAATCGTTTTGAGGAAGATTATCCTTGCTAGCGGAGAGGTCGGCTGACTGGCACGTTAACTGACAACAATGTTTTTGATAAAGGCAAGTTTCAATTTTCACTTCGACCTGATCCAATTAAGTGAGGCGGACTGGGGTGTTTACTGTCCGTAGGCTGCGGCGGTACACAATCCAGCCTGTTAACTTGTAGATAGTTATGTCTCTTCTAATTTCCCGCCTTCACTGATGCTGTGCAGTTTATGTGTTTGTGAGCCTATACTAAATGAATGCACAAGGAGGAGTTGCCCACAGAGTGGCATGGTTAGTATAAATGAACTGAGGGATCGTCAAACGCGATGAACAAATTCCAAATCAACTGTTCGAAGAATTCATTTAAAGCCAGGTAGTGGAGTGAATGTCGTCCTCGGAATGCCACAGAATATTCTCGAAGGAAAGGGTCACAGTTAAAGGACCAGGAATGATGGATTCCATGCACTAGTCACTACCTCCTTATGAAGATAATAATTCGAAAAGAAAACGGTTCGTAAATGACAAAAATGGTTTTATTCTGCTTACACGGCATACTTTGAAGTTTACCTTTCTATCTGTGCTACTTAAATTGTGATTAGCCTTTTAAAAATGGCATAAATTATGTGCATAGCATTTACTCTGTTTAGTCTATCTGTAGATAGTGACTGCATTTGGTGAAACGTAATGTGTACTATTTTGGACTCAAGATGTTTCTCATCAGGCAGTTTTGAATTGATTAAAGTTTCACCGTCTGTAGAGAAGGCCCAGCTGAAATTCACCAGTTTAAAGCATCTCTGGCATCGACCTGACAGCACGTTATTGCTCAAAAGTCCAGTTTGCACTGCAGCATTAAGGTCGGTGCTGCTGTGCTGCCCAGATACTTCCGGTGTTTGAACGTTGATGTCTCCGTGGCTTTAGCGCCGTATGATGGGAGGATTGTATCAGTAACTCGGTTAGGACTAACGTACTTGGGAAGAGGGTTCATTCTTTGGACGGGTCCTGGATTTGAGTGCACAAAGGTGATTTGGACCTTCTCTGTGCATACCCATAGAAAGCCGTCCACTGAGACAGATAACGGTTCGTCAGTGGGTTGATGTGGTCCATCGATGACGTAGCAAAAATAAAAAGACTACAACAGGTGGCTGGCCTCTGTAGTTGCCGTCAGACCCCAGTGTGTGGGTCAGCATGTTTTTCAAAGTGACAACTGCAGACAATAGTTGACTCTGTTCGGTAACGCAATCGGTAGAGCCTTTGAAATCGAAATATTTCTTCTGGTCTACAGTCCTTCAACCGACTTTTTCATGGCTAAAGTTCGGTGTTTCCTGTTTCCTGTGATTTTAGGCAATGGCCAGAAACAAATGGAATAAAACAAATGCCGTATAGTTATTGTTGTCGATAAAGGAACGAAATGAGAAAAGGCTGAGGTCTTCTGATCGGCTTGAATTACAAACAAAATGCGTCAAATCAAGACAAAAACTTCATTCTCTCCGACCAAAGTCCCCTAACACTGCAGACGTCCTTGAATTTTCTGATGGGGGTGGTCTGTAGAGCACAGTCAAAAAAAGCACTCAAAATTCGATTGGTTTTAGTGAGTTAAGGCGTCATCCAAATTAGTTTAAAAAGACTAATTATTTTAACTTTCGGTATTTCCTGCCCTTTCACTGACTCCTCGACGTGGGGGAACTCCGATTTATATTGCAAAATTATTTTAGACCGGGGAAACAGCTGAATTCCAATCTTACGAAGAATCAACCTATTATTACAGCGACTGTGTAGCTTTCAATAAGATTTGACGCAAAATTAACCTACTCAGTACGCGAACTACCCTATGTGTCTTGAATGTGATCCATAGTTTCAAGAGCTTCTTGGCATTTACCGTCCCTCAAAGTGACACCATCGATAAGTCAGCACCGCATATTCTGCTACTTCCTCGACCGGCTCAGACGAAGGGCCATTCACACTTTTCTTACAAAGATTCAATGAACTATCTTCCTGCTGCAATGCAGCTTCAACAGTTTAACTGCAACGACAAAAACGTGCCAACCCTCGTAATGGTCATATTGGTTTACTAGTGCCCCTCATCCGAACTTCTCTTGAGTGGATGCGACGCAGTTCTTCGCCGTCATCACCTCATTGTTTATCTTGTGGGGGCTGGGTTCATTGTGATTTCTGTTCCTCGCTACAGCTTTTTCGAATTGTTTCCCTTTAAATATCCGACTGGTTTTCAACCTCGATTGGACTCAGGCACAGCTATGCATTACTGAATTGTTTTGCCTAGAAGAAGGGCTCTTGTTAGCTGATGGGTAGATCCGAAATCAACTCTACCGGCCAAAATTTCCATCTCAACACTGTTCAGCCCCAGCGTCCGATCTATGTTCAAGTAAATATCGAACTTCCTTCCTCCTTTCTTCAATCAATGTTTCTCGCATCTTCTGGATAGAAAACTTTTGGCTAAATTGGGATTTTGTGGACCTACTCTGGTTGACCAGTAACTTCAAACTCTCCCAACCGGAAGAAGACCCAAGGTGGTGTGGCACCATACGCAAACTCTTTCTGATCCGGCAAGCATGATCTCATTTATCCAAACACTTTAAACAGTATTTACATCCCAGAAGCTCAGTTTTATCTCAGGATTTCTCGTAATATCAGTACACTTATGGTGAACTTATAGATCTCCCTATCAGCGTGCAAAACAGTGAATCGACTTTTCCGGTTTATTTTTTGGTATTCATTTGTTTCAGTTCTCAAATTTTTTCTACACGTTATTATGAATGCTTTAATCAAGCATCGACCCTACTACAGCCTGCGTTGGATCTGATGGACCTCTCCGTTTTCCCTACCAGGAAAATCTCCAGTTTAAAATGAGTCATCAGCAGCTATCCAGAAGTATTCTCTAAAATTATGCTCAACACTCTCAACAAGTGATTATAAAATGCTTCTATTAAGGGTTAGCTATTCTCTCGGTCTGCTTCGTTCTAAACAGCCGAGGCCAAATTCCCTTCTCTGGTTTCTCATTTCTTCCAAAAGCCTCTTTCAAACGCATCTTTTTCTTATTTTTTCAGTTGAATGACGACAACGTCAGATTTCTAACGGATAAGGCCAGACTGAATTTTTGATATTCGCTATCTTCTCAAAGCCCTGCTCTTCTCAAATAACCGTATCTTTTCACAGTTTCTGGAATCTTTAAGGCGATAAAAGAAGTACCTTTAGAGAAACGTTCACGATGCATCTCCACCTTAATAAAGGTGAAACCAAAGGTGTTGAACCGGCGTTCGTCAACCAGTACCCTAGTGGCAATAGCGGCGGACCCCTATGGCAAAACGACAGTTGTTCGGTGGGAGGAAGAGATCTAATAAACCGTACTTGCATCCACCCTTCTAACTATACTCCAGTCACATTTGTACCAAGTGATGATGTCCCAGCTACCCGTTTTTTAGAGAGCATTTCTCCAAATTTCTTTGCATAACTATGATCGTCACTTGGATGGAACTTGACAATGAACTGATCTCTTTGAACGCACTGTGCTGTATCTTCAGCTGATGTGCTCACCTTTTTAATGATCAAACTTTCAAGCTGGTCTTCTATTCCTGGTTCCTGCAGACTTATTGTTTCTGTCTGTTAATTTCAACTCTTTAGCGGAACGTTTTCACCCCGACAGAACGTTCACTGATTAAATGCCTGCGTTCTTTTTTTAATCACCCTGGTGGCTCCTCTCCATTTTGGATGATGTCGCCTCCCTGGTCCATCACATTTGCAAATCCCTATATGCTTTGTCGGAGTCCGTACGTTTTGGCTTGGTTAACTATTCATCTCCATTCTATTCTGTCCGACGGTATCTCCTACTTTACAAAATCGAAACAATTGGATATTCCAGACACGTAGAAGCAAGGCTGACTACTTCACTAACCGAAACCAGTGCATACCAGTAGGCGGTAAGTGCAGAACCCGTTGATGGACATTGGAGTGCTTCACGTTGCTGGTGTTCAGACATCTCTTCTCTACTTAAATTGGCAACTTATTTTCTAAACATGCTAATGGTATTGCCCCCTGACGAACCTTTCCTGAAAATGAAGAGTTTCAGAGATTTTCCAAACAATTCTTTTCTGTTAACGGTTTTTTTCTTACAAAGTGCTGTGTATAACTGTTTTCCCAATATTGTTTTTGACTGAAATGCACACAAACATGCACACAAACATTTACACAATACGAAAAGAATATGAACAGTTGGGAGACAAATCCGCCCCTTTTGTATTGTTTGCATTGCTTATCCGGTAAAACATGCATATCTTTAAACGAAAACAAACGTCCATTCACATTTACGTAATAGCATTAAAACACATGTGCTACCTCACCTAGACAGTCAACCTTTGCATAGATTTCCCTAGGAGAAAAAATTTGAAATTACGATTGAACACAAAAAATTCGTTCAATTTTGACTAATGATTAGGTAAAAAGTTTTGTACTAGTATACAGTAATTTAGAACAGGCATATCATTATCCGGAATTTTAACCGGTCCACAATTCGTCACAGAATAGAATGTAACAAGATGATGCGATATACGCAAGCAAAGCAACATTTGTTTAATGATCAAGCGTAACTGTTCAGTGTGAGTTCACACAATGTGAAAATTTTCATCCTCCGCCGCGTACGTTCCGTTTATTTGGAAACCTAACGCGTATGAATCAGAACACTTCATATTTATCATGATCGCCCGATATGCAAATGTGATGTTACCAGTTGCATGCATACATAACTTCTGAATTGGCGCTTTGTGCGTTAATTCAAACTAGACAACAGCGTAGTTAGGACTCATTAGCAGTGCATATCCACCGCGCCCGAACTGGGACGCGAACCCGGGACGAACGATTCTGAGTCGAACGCCTTAGCCATTACCGGGCAGGCTCTGAACGGTTTGTTCAACTTCACCACATGATGTTGCACCTATCCGTCACTGATTTGTACGGCCACGGGCCGCTAGCTGACAGCGATTGAACCCCATTAATAGATGACTCGACTGCAGGTAGCCTAAGTACGACGAACGCTTTGGATATGACCTACAGAGCTTGATTACTTGGTATATTTTAGTAGTAGGAGATTGAATGTTTTCATGAAATAATTAACCATGCACTGCTGATAATTCCTAACAAGGATGAAACAGCTGTACAGTGCTTCCATGGTTTCTAATTGGTGGGTTGAGCGAT
>LUCM01008702.1:61829-92108 GCA_008360955.1 Fasciolopsis buskii | reverse complement strand
GTTTTCACTCCTTCTTTACTGTTCTTTTGTTACTTTTCCAGTTTTACTTAGGAAACTTCAAAATTGTTCGCCGGGGCTACCAATTATTAGCCGTGTGTCCTTTGTGTCAGTAACTGAATTGTCCCCTAAGCTATATGATCAACGCTTATCATCATGTGAGAAATTTACTCACAGAATTCTTTTACATCCCACGCACCGTCTACACAATGATCTTTCAAGGCGCTGCTCTCCTATTTCTACACCATCTGCTTCTATTTCTATACCGTCCAGAATCAATATCTATAGTCCCATATTTGGCACGAATTTTGACAAACCGTGACCGAATTTCAGCCGAATTCTTGAGCTACCTGTCATAATGTGTTATGATTATTCCTGGATGAGTTCTTTTCTATGTTTTTCAAGAGGTGATGAATGTATTTTATTTTATTATTTTTTTCCTGTTATTTTTGCCCCGTCTTTTTTGACTGAAATGCGGCATCATTGATTGCACAGAAATATATACAATACAAAGCAATACAATACAACTTATAGTGTATCCATCCAAAGAATGTTCTTCTGTCTGTTACCCAATAGTGAAGTTGATCCACAAACGTTTTTCGACAAAGCACGGGGATACATGTTGCCCAGCGTGGGCCACTCGTCCCCCTCTTCCTTTAGCAGAAGGAGGCGCAGGGCACCTCATACATTCGTTCTTCAGTCTGTTACTTCACACATACCCAGCTCCTGGCTCTGCTGCCCGCCAGTATTCAGTCCTGGCTTAAGAGGGGAGGATTTTCTTCTCACCCTCAAGTCTATGATGGAAATTACTGGAGATGGATTTGGAGATTCCAGCCGTCAAAATCAATTTGAAATCTGTAGTAGATCTTTTGACAGTGTGCTATTAAATATTAATCACAGCACAAGCAGTACTAAAGCTTTTTCTGCTTTTCTTACTAGCTCCAAATTTAGGCTTCCGCTCACATATAGGAAGAGTCCTATTCCTTTCTCACTTTCTTCGTTTATCTCTTAAATTGCGAAATGATGATGTGTTTTTAGAGCTCATCTCCAGTTGCAGTGTTTAAATAATTTCCCCCCCCTTCATCGCTGTCCAATCAAGCCGCTTACTGTTACATGCTTGTGTTCCTTCCCAGTAGTCATCGGACCTGAAAATTCACCCACATCTGGGCGCTCAAAGAAATACTTCACTTGAATCGACTTGAATTATTTGGACCCAGGGCCGGCAAATTTTACAGCCGGCCGTAGCCATTTCCCTGTAAGTTAGTGTAGTTTGTCTGATTATCAGAAAGGATGTAAAGGGTATAGAAAACGGAACGCAGCGAAGTTTGTGGAGGACAAACTGAATTTTTGGTGCACATCATGGAGAAGCATGTTGGAATGAGATGTACAAAAATTTGGTTAGTTAACATGCCCTGTTTTGTAGTTCATTTTTTCTGATCACTTCATTATTTTATAACTTGGAGACAAATTTCTTGCCAGATGGGGTTAGATAATGAATTCACTTGGTACGGGACAACACAGCTGTCAGACAACAGATTTTTTGACCACCTAACTTATTGGGAATACTTCTGCACGTCATTGGAATTTCTGATTGTCCAGTCTGTTGGTTGCCTCCACCTGTTTGTTGCGAAATTGTCGAGTTCACAGGAAACTGATTGGCCGTATTACAAGAAGAAAGATTTGTGTTTGTTGGACGAATGTTAAGTTTTTCTATGCATGGTTAATTGAGTTTTCCTCCCATTGATTTGCTTACCAATGTGACTGCGTGTGCCTTTCAGACTGACGATGTAAGGCTCGCGACACTTGTCCTATACTAAAACGTAAATGTATTACCACCACAATTTATGGTCAAAATAACCGAAGCAATTTTGAACATGTTCCAAGTATTAAAAGAAAGATTTATTTCTGCGATTTTCTATTCTTCTGTGAGTTTCCTAAACTCGGCAGAAAATAAAAACCATTGCGTGACGAATGCGTTGCATTTCCAAACAGCGCAATGCATTAGACTTCATCTGGTTCTGAAATGAGTTTCTTCTGGATCAAAAACTTAGCCGCGGTAATCGTCTTGTTTAAATTTATTACCTTACATTTATACTTACTTCTAAATTCAGTGAATTGTCAAGCCTTGCTGTTCGTATTCGGTGAACAGATTTCGTAAGCCTACAGTTACGCTATTCTCATTTTTGTCAATCCTTGCACAAGTAGCAGTTCAAATTCAGTCGCTTCTCGTTTATTACAGAAATTTGATCTGACATTAGGCATCATACCGTGGCCAGATGCGCTTTAATGGGCTTGTGGTAATTTCGACAACCCAATTCCCAACGAGGCTACTTTTACACTTCACAAACAAGCTATTTGGATTCCGAGTAACTTGACGGACTAATTCTCCCAATGTTAACTGTATTTCTTCCAATTAGCTTTTATCTGTATCACTTAAATGAGAATCGCTTTGGAGAATCAAAGCTATCATTAATCTCATAATGCCGTGAGCTCGACCGTTGCAGTCTTGGGGCATGAATGTTTCAAATGCTAAGAGCCGGATTAATGAATTTTTATTCTCATCTGGTATTTCAATTCCTGCGCGCAAACTATTGTTCATAACATCGATTTCGAGTTAGCCCATTTCTCTGTTACAGTCATTTCCGTTCCAGTACGTTCATATCGTCCTGTAGGTAATTTTGTTGTATCAACGACTTCCACATATTTAAGACACTTCTTCTTTACTATCGAAGAATAACATCACCTCTTTTGATGCAGACTGTGAACAGTGCGATTTTCCTGTAGAATTTGCTCCCTTCTGAGTTTTCGTCGCCATCAGCGGTAGTATTTTCGCTCATGCCCGTCGGTGTTATGAATGCTAATCAGAGCATTTCAGTAGCTCGGACCGCAAGTCAAAAGTAGATCTCAAACAAACGATAAACTTTTGTTTTTGATACCCTGGGTGGAACGATTTTTCATGAACCATATCAGAGATGGACTTACGTTTTCAATTCGTTCAAGTTTGAATGCGGATTCACGGAACTATGTGCTAGCACTTTTCTGTCGCATCATTTTCCGACTAATTCACTTACACTGTCCCCATATTACGACGTGCTTGCCCCAGGCAAAACAGCACAGTATGTACTTATCGATCTGATTGTTTTGTGTAGCTGCATTCCAGTCGACTGAAAGCTTAGATTTCCAACCTTCCGGTGGCAAAAGTTTCAGCCAAGGCCCCTTCCCAGTGACTCGCTGATGCAAATGGTTTGGAGTTTATCTGCGAACTCCAGTGAAAATGTGCGTGGTGTCACGCCATTAGAAGTACTAGGAAACAGAGCTGGTAAACTGTAAAAGATTTTACTTCGTCGAAATAAAACTTTCTTTGCATCTTTTGAACATCGGATAGATGTTTTTCTTCAGTCAGTCATCAATATCTTGTACAGACCATGCCGCAGTACCTACGTGTTATTTTGTTCTTGTCTCATTTGTACCATTTGCTATTGGCTGACTTATAAAAATTAACTATCAGTTTTTCTTACAAAAACACTTTGGTAATGTCCAAAAATATTTTCGATTTTCGGCGAGAAATAGAGACAACGAGAAAGCCTGAGAGACGGATTCGAATTTTTGTCACGGAGTGTAAAAAGGTGCACATTGACGGCACTATGGAAATCAAAAACAATTTCCCCTATCGATAACGTGAGAAAATTTCTCATTGCATCTTTAGCTGGAAGATCCTAACCTACTTAATTCAATTGTAAGAAGTAGCTGACGACTGTTATGGAGACGATTCATTCAATGAAACATTCTTTTTTTGTCAAAAATAACTTGAGATATTTCCATTACAACCACGTATGACCGAAGGTACAACCCATGTCTCTATGTCAATATAGATGGTGCAAGGTCCACTGATCGGTATAGAGCATGAATGAAATAATCATCAATTAAGTCTGTTTAGTTTCATTGTTAAATAAGTCGATTCCCGACTTAGGATGCTACAAAACAAGGTCCCCTGGCAGTAAAACAATCGAATAAAACAGGAGCCAGATGGAAACGTTTCTTGTGACACCAGTGCGGATTTCACAACAAGAACACTAATGGCATCATCTAATGTTTCATCACAGTTATTGTCATTCGGTTGTTTTGGCCCGTGTGATTTGTCCTACGTCATTACTATGCCACAAATCGAAAATCTTAACCAACTCTAAAACCACCCCTGGTTTGGGTTATGGCAAAATCGAGGTATTCAACTTTGTGGTCTGCTTCAATCCTCTCGAACACTGGGTTAAACAGGATCACTATCGGGGAGCACCTTTTAGGGCACACAAAATCAAGGCACAAGTGTTCTATGTTCGTCGATACCAACCAAGCCTTCTGTTTGCGTCATATCACACTCTGAGATACGGCACAATCTAGTGAGAATTATTCAGTGGTTGACGTACCATAAGCCCGAATAATTACCCACAAAAATAGAAGTGTGCTTTAGTTTAACAAGTTCAAGGTGCCAACACCTAAATCCCAAACAGCCTGAACTCTCCAAACACACTGTATCCTTTGGTGTCTTCCTGGACTTGTTATATATTGTTTTTTCTCCTTTTCCTACCCTGGGAGACCGACAGTTCACAATTGTTTTAACAGTGAACAGTGGTAAACGTGGACACTGTTGCTCGTCATTGGTCTCCTACACAGCTAATCAAAAGTTACACCTAAAAACATCAGAAAGTTTTTCTTGGTCAGTGATATATTTTCTCATTTCAGACATTTGCACATTCCACGCTATTCGCGTTTCACCGACTCCGGCCTAGGACAGAGTTTACACAAACGTTTTCTCACCAAATCAATCTACAAAACGTTTGGATTAAGGTAATTCATAATCATCCGCCAACCCAACCAAGTGCTGATTTTTACTTTGAAAGATCTTTCAGAAGTGTGCAATGATTCCAACCTAGTTGGTTCAACTCAATTTGAGCTATTTTCTCGCTGTAGCCTTCCCTAGAATTAAGGCTGGAAAACGGATAAACTAAACTGACTTCGTCCAACATGGACTAATCCATTTTAAGTAATCGACGAGGTACCAGCTGTGATCTATCATAATTTATTCAGTAGTTAGCAACTGCAACCAAGAATTTTGAACTAGTTATGGAGCTGAAAACTCACACAATAGAACACCCTAGTAAATACACCGCGTATATCTTATAATAATCGGTTCTTGAATACCTCGAGCTTATGTTAATGTTGTTACCGGCATCCTCTTCATCAGTATCGTCAACGTCGTCGCCGTCATCTTCCTTCATCTCATTGTACGTGTTCTCATCCAAGGGACAAATACACCCGAACAAATTGTCCAAATAATTCTTTTTCCGTTTATCTTTTTCACTTTTTCTTTATTTATTAACCAGTCGCCCTCGGGATAGCGATCTGAAAACTTCGACAGTAACCGACGTTGCCTGGTTTCGAACCTGAAACACTTACAGCCTGATGACGTTACGTTCGGGGCTAGTAATTCGCGGTTCGGAGAGTGGGGATGATTTGTAGTTTCAGCTGAATGATATCAAATCTGAATATTCAGTATGAATAAATATCTTTGATCACATTCGTATCCAGCATTGTTGAAAAAGACTGTAAATCTGTGTAAAAAAACTGTGTAAAAACACAACCAAGTGTATATGAGCTATTTCTTACAACAAATATTCACTCAGAATAACAACTTCACTGGTTCTGCATTGTCTATTTTCTAGCAGAATGACTTGCTTGACAGTTTATTCATCTTTTGGCAAGTCCGAAACTACTCCATTGACAACGCAGCATTCAGTAGGACCAAAATCACCGAAAGAAACCACTTACAATCACTCCTTTTAGTTCACTTAATGAACGCCAAAACGAAAAAAACTGACGCATTTTGTTAAGGAGCAGACTTTGTGATCACTTTATCGCCGTCATGGTCTGGTCTGGCGAGAAAATTACCGTACGCTCCGGTAGGACTCAGGTTCACCGCCTGGGACTTCCTGCTCCCCCTGTCCTCTTTTAATACTCTATTAACAAAATTCTGTTCGAATAAGCCACTGACAAATGCACACTCGCTGTTGCGAATGCACAAGCTAGTCGTCTTCTGGATGACCGGGACTGATGTCATTACCAGGCTGTTTTCGTGGTTCTACGTACGCACTCAAACTGAATGCACAGGAGTTAGTCAAAACTCGGGAATGTGCTACCGGATGTTCGACCAGTCCAGCTCCACCCCCAAACCAATATGCACATACACACACTTTGCGCTGAATCCTCCTAAAACAGTTGCACAAATCGAATTTTCCTCCAAGCCCTGTTGCAATTTGACCGGAAACCTACTGACGGAGATGAAACGTGGAACCTTGATTGTGTGCGTCCAGGCGATGTGCTTGCTCGCCAGCGTAGGCGTGTCTGTTTGCGTACTCGTGTTTGTATTTGTGTTGCCCGCACTTTGGGATTGTCACCTCTGCTTCTGTCCTGACGTGCTAACATCTACATAGTCCCCGACACGCGAACCCTAGTCAACACTGCATATAGATCAGCCTGAGATGGCCGCTAACTTAATTGTCCTGTGGAGGGTTCTTTAATTCGCCTCGGGAATAAGGTTCGCTCAGGACGTGTTCGTATGCGAACAACGCACTCGACACATTGACAAACAGAGGGTAGTTCAGGACAGCGTACAATACAATACAAACGTATTCAATCAACCGGAATGCCAGTTAGCATGCCTGATGCGGAACAGTATTTCGTTTTCCAAAGAGAAAGCACTCGGAGTACGTACGGAAGGCAAACTCCATTCAACCAAACCGAAGTGTCAGTTTTTATGTTAGCATTGTACACTTTCAGTTCCAGATTTTTCCGATCGGAAAAGGACTATCCACTATTTTCCTTCTACTTCTGACCCATTATAAGAATAAAATTACTAGTATTTCATAGTGTCTCAAGTCTTTGTAGGAACAGGATAAGTCCTGCCGAGCTCGTTCCGCAAGTCAAACGGTATTTGGCGCCACTAGGACAAAAAAGACAGCTTTTGCGGAGGAATGAAAGGCAAGTTAATTTATCTGCACCAAGGCTTTGCTTTTTTCACACAAAAACGAGTGAAAAACAGACTATCTACCATAAGGAATGTTATTATCGTTATTGTTACAAGACGGTTTGAGAGCAATCTGCCGTTCAGTGCTTGAAGATCAGCTTTTTAATACAAAATTATACAATGAATTGGTGTTTGAATGCGTGGTGGCTTTTCGGTGAATTGTCTTCGGACAGGTGAAGCAGAACAGGCGTCATCGGTAGGCCGACGAAAACTATCAGAGTTGGAACGGGAGGGTGCGACCGTGATTAATGTAAATTGAGGAAAGCTCCACCCACTTCATGTTTTCTATGCTGCACTGTTTTACTGAGAAACAATGAAACTGCAACCATCCTGACTTGATCAATGGATGGACAGAACACTCCAGGTTAAAATAACAGTAGATTTTGGTACATTGTCAAAAACCGACATATAATCACGGATGACATTTCTGAATAGCTGGCATTTATCAATTGGGGAGACCCACGGTGGTAGAACCGCAGACGATTTCATCAATTGAGTGTGACAAAACTAACAAGATTTGTTTTGATTCTCATAAAATTCTTGTACACATTGCATCCATGACATATATGTGCAAAACTCCATTGAAAAGGTTGTCTTGATAAAGTAACATTCACCGCGTCGATTGCTCCAAAGCAAGCACTTGAGCCCACGTTAAGATGTTCTAACCATGCAGGCATTCATTTGAGAAGACGCACTGTAACCATCCTGTAGATAGTTTTCACATGGACTGTAAGTATCCACTTCACAATTCATCAACTGCAATTATGGGCGTAATCAACTATATTCTTTTCTACACACTTAAATAATAGTCTGTCCAATTATGGTTTTCAACCTAGGAGAGTCAGTGGACGAACGCTTGTGCATAAATGCCTGTCGATAAAAATCGGCTATATTTTGCAGACAAAAACGGGCGAAATTAGAGGAGATCATTTGTTTCAAAAAACGATGGGAGCTTTGCTTGATACTCAGTCGTTTTCATCAGGGAAATGAAATTGTGAATAGAAAATAGGCAAACTGCTGACAACTGGACCTCTGAAAAACAGAAATTGACCGAAGTGGATGGTCTTTTGAGGTGGTGATTTATGATTTGACTGTCGCATCTCCTCTAATAATGAGCAGTGTGTGTGTGCACCCATGAGCCGATGCAAGCTCCGCGTCTTATGATTTAAAAGACGGCTATGGGATTCCATTAAATCGTCGGGTGTTCATATTGCTTACCTGAGGAGCGCTGGCCAAGCTGTATTATGCACACGGGGCAGTGCTCCTTGAAGGGGCTCACAAGTGACTCGTCATGAAATCGATTAAAGACACACAGACTAACTTGTGCTGAGACCCAGTAAGCTTGTCAGCCAGTTCCAACACCTAAACAGCCGGAATCACGATGCCAGCTTACAGCCAGATGGTTTCAAAGCGAATAAAACTAGGTGTCCTGACGTAAAAGTCGATGGTTTGAACCCTCCCAACGTCGGTCAAGTTCCCTATTGGAAAGCCTTATTCTGACCGCGTTTCCGTACCTGAAAAGCACAGTTTCATAACTGTAAGAAAACAGTTTAAAATAGACTCCAACTTATTGCTAGATTGAAGGCACCAGCGGTTGTGCTTTGTTATGTCTCGCTGTTGAAGGTTCGCAAAACAATGGAAGGGTCTGTGCTTTCTGCTCGTCACTTGTTTCGACTGAAATATAAGTCTTTTTGGCGCGCAGTTTGCTGCAGATTAGGAAGATTCTCCCCTTGCAGAACATTGTGCCCCTACCTATCATTGTGCTATTATTGCTTAAAAACGCTTTCACAGACAATGTTCTTCTACTGAATAATTGCCAGCGTTATCCAATAAGTTGAAATATTACTTTAGCATAAAGAAAGAATTGTTTATTGCAGTTCCGTTCAAAGTTAATGGTCCGCTGAATCCTGTAGTATTAATTATCAGTAGTGATCTTTCAGCGTCTTTCGGCATCGTAAGTAACGATGGCGTCATGCACAAAGCCGTTCGTGTTGTAAGCAGTGTTCCACGCATTGGTGGAAGGACAGTGTCTCGCTCGAAGTGCACGAGCTGCTTAGGATTTGGTGCCACTTGTCAGACATGAGGACCAGGAGGCGAACATATAAGGCAATACCGAATACACCTAACTGAGGAGCAATGATAACGGGAAAGTGGATCGCATGCCTCAGGTGAAGTATTGTTATTTCGATAGTAAGCAAAACAATGCTGACAGCAAGACCAACACTGTGGGATCTTTTATTCGCTTTCGGAAGGTTAGCCTTGAATAACCGGGGAATCTTTTGCCACAAGTCATCATGTGATTCTGAGATGTGAGCATGACCCAGGCAAGCCGCTTAATGACTGGAATGTGGTATTATCTTGAAATCGTTCACCGATCAGTTTTCTGACCCACAAATCTTCAGCGGTTTTCCTGCACCGGTAGTCCACAGCATAATGAACACTGCCAAAAAACCGTCCGCATGGACCACAAGTCATTGCTAGGATCCTCTTCGCAACGGAGTAGTTCTTCACATATCTAGACCTTAATACTAACAACTGGTCCTTGGTGAGCAGCTGCCTTTCCAAATTTGTTAGCAATTTCAACAGCTTTTGGTAACAGGATCCTCTCTTGTCGAAATTGATGGCAGTGAGCCATCCAAAGCCTAGATTATTTTTCAGTCTTAGAAATACGATAAAGAGTAATATGGCCGCGCTGGTCGGACGTTCACACGTATACCGGATTTGCTTAATTCGACAATTTTCTCTTCCATTCCCATTTGCACGATTTCTCATCTCTTCCATCCACAACCCAAGTTTGATCTGTCACTTCTGCAATATTCCAATGGTTTTCGGTATTCGTCTCACTAGTATGTAGTCATGAAGTAAGTAGGAAGAAATGCCTTTAGCTCCTCTTGACTTACTATTGTAAGGGGTCGAAATCAAATGGCTAAAACCGCTTGTTTCATATCATTTTTTGACAACGACATAATAAGCTTTTAACTTTTAGTGCCTGTTTGCTGCTTGCCGAATCGGTCACCAAGGTTAAACAGTGGTATATAGGGTAGCTACATGTTCCCTATACGGCAAAATCGTTCATCAATAGGTGATACAAAACAAGCTAGCAGAACTTATCTTTGTATACACGACGCTCGTTCCATATCCTGCTTACCTGTTAACATGAAATCACCTAAAAATAAAAAAGCATTTCGGGTTGCAAATTATATAAAATAGTCAGCAAATAAAAAGACAACTTACAAGCACACTAGTCAAGTGCATTTCCATTCTGTGTAATCCGAGTAGCATTCAGGCAATAATCAGTTAGTAACAGCATCGAAGAACTACATTTAAGTGACCTCACAACAAAGCTTTCCTAATTAAACCAATTATTCTCCCCCTAGTGAATAAGGACGAGGACTGTCTTAAAGATTACTAACTACGTAGAAATAGTATCATCACGAATGGAGTACACGCGTAATCAACTGCCCATTGGTGAACTTGGAAACACCCGTTCATTTGAAAGCTAGATTTGTCCGACTTTGTTCCACTTGTTCGTATTCACGATAACCTGACTGTGACAGCGATAAGTAGCGCAAATCAAATCGGTTTTGAATAATGAAACAGTAAAAACTATGTGGCGTTGTAGCCGATGGTCTTAGATACATGATGCGGATTTCGATTAGATGGTCCTGTATTCGTTTGATCATTGCACCTACACCAGACCACTGAAGGAATTAGCTGAAAAAGACGGTAACTTGAGTGTCCAACTTCCCAGTCTTCGAGTCAAGTTTCAAGTGCTGTGCCATATTACTTTCGGCTAGCTATGGAATTCAACCGACTTCTCACCAGTAAACTCTTTCTTTTAATTCTGCAGTAAAAGTTTACATGAACATTGTCATTAATGTAAATGAGGATGCTACGGTTATTATTAGAAATACATATATATAAAAATGTGCGTCTAACCAAGTGTTTTTCGACAGCACGATGACCTGATAATTTCCTACGAAAACAAAAATTTTGTGCAAGATAATTCAACAAAATGTGAAAAACATGCATTTACCTCCGAGCTCATGGGACAGCTTTTCTCTTGACGGAGTCACGTGAACAAACGAGATTGTGCACGAACGGTGATTTTATTTAAGCAACGCAAAAGCTATTCCTCGGATGATCTCCGTCAGTTAATCGCGGCAAACCTGATGATGGACAAAACCTGGAGAACGATCCTCGGGAACAATTTTCCTACTATGAATATATGATATCATTATTCAGAAAGCATAGTGCACAGTGCCTAAGTGGATCTCCCGTTCTACATGAACAGTACTGAAGACCTAGGTAAAAAATATGAGCAGCCTGATCAGGGTCTATGCAGTGAATTGCTATTAGACCGGAAATCATTCAACTCGTACAGATCAATACTGGCGAAATCAGCCCATGTTCTAATTTAAAAGGCAACTTTCGGCGGTTCGTTGAATAGAGGATGTCACAAGAAGTCACATTTCCTGTGGAATTTGTTGGCTGGATATTACGGTGGCGAGTTAACTGAAACAGCAAAATATTCACCCAAAACAGTTCAGGGTGTTGCAGAAAGATTCAGCTGCAAGCCTGGGACTGTGTGGCCCGAGCTACGACGTTCATTGTCAAAGCAATTATGGCAAGTCATACTGTTATCACTAAAATAGAGGAGTTTTTAGAAAAGGGGTACATCCAGAGCTCACTAAACTCATTAAGTAAAAAAGTACATGACAACACGCTCTATACATCATTTTAGCAAATTCACAGAAAAAAACAGTTTAGAATATTTTTTTACGCTTATAAAGTGAATTGTTTATTGGGTACTCCTTCCCAATATCGACACTCATTTCATTCCGTCAAAAATATTTATCGTCCACAATATTTCTGAAGTATTTTAGTCTTGAATTGATCAAATGAAACAATCGTGGAAATATTAGCTGTCCACTAAAGTGTTGATCTTCTCAGCAAAGGTCCATGGCAAAAAACTATTTGACATCGGTTGGCATGGACTAGCCTCGGTCTCCAATTTGGCGTCATATGTACCTTCATTAAACATTCATATCCCTTGATGCTTGAGTGGGAAGACAGACAGGATGTACTTTTATTTTCCAACGCAAATAATACATAATGTTATTGTTAAGATTCTCTGATTATCGGTGTCTTAGCAGAGATTTCCGGCCGGCCAACTTATCCGTCAGCCGTGGAAACCGCTGATTTCGTTTTCTGACAAACACGATACTCAACTAGGCTTCCACAAGTATTATGCATACAAAAAATTCTGCACAAACTTTCTCCCTCTCTGAAGACACCTTATGGTTAATTGTTGACGAATCCTTGCGGTCCATAAGTTTTAGCCTTCTTTCGTCCGTGGTGTGGTTGCACTATGGTTAGACTTTATATTTACAATGTCCGGAGTGGACTGTCATTGTCGTCAAAAATTTCGAAATTTCAAATGCGTATTCACTCACAATAGATCCAAAAATGACACAGATCAGGTTTTGACATGTGAAATATGGAGCAGGAAAAACAATTAAACTTTTATTTCAGGAAAGCCTTAGTATACAATTTATTTATATCGCCTCAGCATGTCTACGCATAATGCAGTTAGTAGATTACTAGACCAGGAGACTTGTAAGCCCCTTTAAAATGAATAAGACTAGACCTCTCACAATAGTGGAATGTTATTCATGGAACATTCTGTGATAGGATATTTTCCTGAGACAATCAGAAACTTTGTATGACAAGACAGAACTCAATTTTACAAATGCTACCATGTACCTTAGTCTATTCAGTGATCAGTGGACCATCTGCAGGAAGGCACCTGTTATGCTCCGACAGATACGTTTTAAACGAACACAATAATACCTCCTTTTGAGGTTACCAAACATGTTTCGCATTTTGTCGACAGAATTTCGCCAACTGATTTTACACTTTATTAAGTTTAACTGGAAGAAAGGAACCGATTTTTCACATCGAATGTCCCGCAATTCATTGTTTGCCTTTCCTGCAGTTTTTCAAAGAGTGGAGTCGCAGAAATTCCTTTCTACATTCGCCAGCAGAACCTCAGTGGCTTTTTGTGATACTGGTGATCGATGCGAGTTCAAACAACTTGTTTACTTCTTGGTGCATATTTTGTCTTCTCTGTTAGCTATTTCCAAAATTTCCGAATTTTTGCACCTGTTTTCGTCTGAATACCGGACACGTAGCACCATATCACTTCCATGACATGTAGCTTGCCTCAATGAAATGTGGCTAATTGATCAAAAACTCGGATTTGTAAACTGTTTAGAC
The DNA here is from genome assembly GCA_008360955.1 of Fasciolopsis buskii. Lineage (NCBI taxonomy): Eukaryota > Metazoa > Platyhelminthes > Trematoda > Plagiorchiida > Fasciolidae > Fasciolopsis > Fasciolopsis buskii. The sequence continues at coordinate 78,754 of LUCM01008702.1, read as the reverse complement.
TAGGGTTTCGGATGTGTCGGTGCTTTGTGTTCTCCCAAGCGAATCGGAATAGAAGAAATGTCAACACCTTAGGCCAACTATAGGCTTTCATGCTAGGTATACGAAAGCCACTGGAAAGCAGACCACTCCACCTCTCATTGCAGGTTTTCCTTACCCCTTTGCACCGATGTCCCATTTTTCCGCCATCAAAGGTAGGCTCATCATATATCTTCAGCGGGTTTGGCAATAATTCTTGGGAATATTGACCTTACAAGCCGCATAAATGAAATAGCATCATTGCAAAATGCTTCGTTCTGGTATCTTTATACGCCGGAATTGGTAGCAGAAACAGAAGCGAGTTGAAAACAATTTGTGCACAACTCTTTTGTATAAGATCAAACTTTATTATTTATCCCTGCCGGAAAGTAATTGTAAGCAAGTGTTCTCATCTTTTGCACTGGTATTTTTCTCAGCTCTGGGCCCCAAAAGGTTGATTATCTCCGTTTATGCCTCCACAAGTCTCGTTTTTTCTTATTTATAAATGTCGGCAAGACTAATTTCAGTGGTTGTTTCGTTTGGTCTGATGCTTGCTTTTATTCAAGCTGAGTTGAAGTTGTTGATGCATTCATTATGTGACAGTGCAAATAACAAAACCTTTTTCCTTCTGCCATCAGTATTCATAAGAGTCAGCGGTTGGTTTTCAAGTGCAAAACAATAATTCACTTGAAATTTGTGAAAACGTTCGGCCAGGTGGAACGACTAGGTTGCATAAAAGACAGTGCCGAGAGTACGGAACAAATTTGGCCAATAGGAAAGTTTGCTCTATGATGTTGATTGACGGGAGAATTTTTTACCTGGTCGAGACATTGACCAAATTTACAGAAGCGTCGCCAATGGCAGACGTCGGTGTCATTGTTTTTGTACATACTATCTCAAGTTGCCGATGACATCTGGGAATGGACTATCTCCGATGGCATAATTATAAAGTAACACACGGATTTGTGCAAAACAATTTGGTCGACGTTGGACAAACCATGAGATTAGTATCGCGGGTCATTTTAATAGGTGTATAAAGTTTAAGCAGTTTATCAAAATACCACCCGAAAAGCTTCTGTCACTTCGATCATTCCAGCACTGCTGAAGAAAAGTAATCCCAGTTTTCTTGCATAGTCCGCATGCTCAGTTTGCTGTACAAATTTTAGGGAACGATACATTCAAACTAATTCCTAGGTGAGACCTCAATAGAATTTTGATAGTGTGATTATGGTTGGTTGATTTAGCAGCACTGCTTAGAGTAATGAAAAAATGTGTATCATTCAAACTAGATTTTAACGGGCTTGATTTGATTTCACGTAGAAATACTTGAATCAGCAAACGATTTAGATTATTTTAGTCTAGCTTTAGAATTCAGACAGAATTCCGTAGGTGACTTTTTCCTTTCCATCACTCTAAACTGGCAGTGGAAATTTGCTTATCTTTGCAAATATGCATGAACTTTGCCTAAACTTGCGATTTGTCTGTCCTTTCTGGTCCCGGCTGTCGACGTTTCTAAATCACTCGCATGCACTGCTGCCGTTTCCTGTTTTCATCATCAGTCATTCGGTGACAGTCTGGGCGACGTCTGACTAATACTACGGACGGTTGGTTCGTCTATCTTTTGTTGTCTGCCGGATCATTATGCCCTTGCTTCATCATGCCGATGGGTAATGTCCATCTTTTTAACTCTGAAGAAGTATCTGCCTTCATGGAATACTTTCTCTTTCCGTTTGTCTTACTGCTGGGTTAAAATCGGCTAATTGTTTTCTTCCATGTCGCAAAAATGTCTAAATGATTAGAGCAGGCTATTCGAGTTTGTTGATTGCAGTTCTTCAGCAGATTTTTTTGGCAAATTGCTACAAATGCGCAGTCGCTCCATGTGTTTGCCCACTTTGGGCTAGTAACTATGGGTTTTAAGTGAAATGTCTGAGCATCACCCGATTTGACCTCAGCTGGTGCAGCACACATTGTGCAAATTCTTGGGCTTTGCCCATGCATGGGTCCCAATCTCCCAAAAGATGAAGACCGTTTACAGCAATTGTTTTATAGATACCTCCTTCGCTGTTCGGCTCTGGCTGACGCCTGAACTAATCGTATTACAGCGGTTATTGTTAGAGTTTCACCCAACGTGCACCTCTTTGAGTACGACCTTAAGGTACCCACCGGCTAACTTATTTCTGCCGCAAATTTCAGTGTTATCCTCGCACGGTAGTTCTTACCAAGGCGATTTTGATTGTTATTTTTCAGTTTGTATGACCATTACGGAAAAAACAACAGTCAACGATAAACAGTGAACTTTCTGTTGCCCAAAGTCGGGTATTACCCCTTTGTGCATGTAAGCCAATATGACATCACAGTGTTGAATAGACAGACGATGTTAGTTATTTGTTCTCAGTGGTTAGTAGGGCAACGGTTTCCGGTCTACACCCAGTCCCACCGATTTGACTATCTACAACTGTCAAAATAGCCTTTCCAGAGAACCGTCCTAAAATAGACAATCGGGATTTTAGCGGAATTAAACCTGACTTTTAGATACAACGAGAGGGTCACTCTGGTCTTTTTGTCAATTTCACCAAAAATAACTGGCCTCCGACGATGGACCGCCATCGTAGAGAAAGTGTCTGATTATATATATATATATATATATATATATATTTGAAATGATAGATCACTTACCCATCAAATGACTCGTCATGCAGCCTCAGCAACCAAATTGTTAAAAGTTTCATCTTCGACTGGAATCATCAGTAATGCATCTCCGTCTCGCCGGAACCGAGACGCTAGACCGGAACGAACGACTGTCTGTGAAACTCCTTAGCTGTTACGCTAGCCAAGGTGGGTCTCAACGGTTTATCAGACATCACGACTACATGGTATACAATGCTGACGACCCTTAACGAGGCGAAAATTACTGTACTTTACTCCCATATTTTTCAGTGGCAAGTTGGATATTGACGCCGCAAAACGAATCATTCAGACAGTCAAATCAAATCTTACATCTCAGAACTAAAACCTCGGTTGCTATTAATATGCTGTCAAAAGCTGTAGTGATATTTACTTGTCTTCCAATAAATAACGACGATCAGATGGTGGTCCTACGGTTTGCAAGCTGAGGCCGAGATCCCGATTGAACTGGTGTGAGTCAAACTGTGAGGCCATTTGGCTGAACCCCTACTATTTGTGTTATCTCCAACCTGCAAGGCTTGTTTTCCCTTAGTCTGGAGGCACGGTGAACTAAGAATGTGAATGTTTCTTTAAGACGATGGAAGCCGCTGTGAATGATTTTTTCGGTTTCTGCACTTAGATGTTTTATGGTTCTGTGAGAAGAGCTGCTTGTAGCTTTATTGAATACGTCATTTTGCTCTTTCATCTCCATTTAGCAATACATTCCCCATATTACCAAGGGATTGTCCGCCACGGAACTGTTTGTAAATCATATAAATGGAGCTCATACTTAACTCGGTCTTCCTCGTATTTCAAGCGGCTCATGGGCTCTAATCAAATATTTTTAAAGTCTGCGATAGAGAAAACAGGATTTGCCTACTCGGCAAATGCATTTGGATATTTGAGTCACATTAAAATCAGAGCCAACCAGATGATCACTTGCTTTTCCAACTCAGCATTCCGTAACCAAAACTACACACTTGGACGTATAGTAGTTTACCACGCCTTTACGAAGTGCACTACTTCATTCCGCTTGTTTCATATAAGCTTCTGGTTCCGTCACAAGCCATCCAAACAAAGATGATTGCGTTAAACAGAAGTTAAGCATTTGCATTTTCAAAATATGTTTTTATGTCGATATTTATTCTCAAGTCAAATTTACGAAGAATAGAAAAATTGCCAAAGGCGTTCTCATGTTGATGATGGAATTTTTACCAATGCCTTTGCTAAGTAGCTCTGTTTGGGAATCTCTCGTTTTTGACAAATATATGCTATATCGCTGACACAGAATTAGTAGTCCGCTTCAATGTATTTCAAAATGGGTTCAAATTTTTTAAAGTAGTTTGTAAAATAAACTACTTCGAGTTTACTTCTACCTTTATCACCATTCTGTTAGCTTCTAAGATGATCCGCAGTGTCACTCAAGTTATGTTTTGATATATATAATAACCCGTCTGAGATGCATTCGAAAAAAACTCAGAAATTTGTACCGACGAATAAGGAATGCAGACTACTTTTGCCTGACAAAAATAGTTACTGAACAAAGTTGCAAGGCGAAATATGGAGCCGCGCACGTGGATAATTCCAAGCGACAAGGGAAGGCAACGAGAAGTCAAACATCCAGTTTATTCACATAAAATGGGCAAACAGACTTCCTAACAGTGTATTTGCCCGACTAATAACGATTTACGAACAACATGCAAATTAATGGGATTCGGATTTTGAAGAACAGCAAAAGTTTCAACAAGACATGTAGTCAGTCAACCCGATGACTGGTCGATAAGACTTAACTAGTTAAGCGTGCACGATTCGTTCAACGAACAATGCGCAAACCTCTAAACTTCATGCTTCTTGAGACATTAAATGCCAATAAACATTTGGTGGAAAAGCTGAGCCACGTTTTGAGACATGTCCTTGCACAGCACTGTAGACAAAATATACCTGCCATTCATTATTTGAATAAATTCGCCTAACAAGTGCAGATTCGACAAGTTAGTCGCTTTCAATCTTCACATCACACTCAAATTTAGCAGTAGCGTTTTCAACTGGATTGCATAAATTCCTATCCGTACCTGTGACTGTCACCCGCCTACATCGGTTCTCATTCTGAGATCTTGCCATTTTACCATTGAATATCATCATCCCCAATTAAAACCATTGTAAGGTTTGAATTAAGCTGATTCAACTTGCTTTCAGGCCATCTGACTGCTCTTTCCTATGTCAGACATTATCTTTTAAGATGTAATACCAAGATGGGATGTATCCCGCATTTTGTTAGTTAATAAACAGCAGGTACATACGAAACAGCACGTCAAATTCGATTAGCTATAATGAATAACAACATGACTAATCAGCTATTTGCTGGTCTGAAAATGAACCGATTTTTAAGGCATTGTTGTGGTCTGTGGACATAATTTGAAATACTTTAATCGTATTGCATTTTATTCCTCATTCATGGCAGAAATTAGCTCCGTGATGTTTGATTATTAATTCTGTTGTTCTGCTTTGATCTCTAAGTCCTTCGAAAGATGTTCATTTGAAATAAAAACAGCTGATCTCAGCATACTTATCCTTTGCCATAAATGCAATAAAAGTCTCAATTCGAAATCTTTCCCAGGACAGTAGCACCATGAAACTCGCCATTAATAGGTGGAATACACAGTTCATTTCATTCATTTTTGGGATCACCAACATCACGAAGCCATCACACAACAACAAAGAAACCAACTCGAGGAGAACGATTGTGCGTCGAACCTCTAAGCTACACAGATTGGCCCTCAGGGATTTCATGAACTTCACCGCATAATGAAACGTCAAACGTCTGCTGGTTTTCCACGGCCGGACGCCAATCTCGAATATTAATCCGCCCTACAGTACCACTTTGGAATTTGCCGCATGGAACAGTTCATCTCGCATATGAATCACACTGAACAGCTGCTCTGGGAAGTTTCACTGGTCTTCGTACAAGCTGTTGCACAAAGATCCCAAGCTCAAACGAAACAACTCTTATTTTCCCAAAGTCGGTAATATTTCAGACCGTTTTGCTGGAATTTCCGTTCGTTATGGAGCCGCAACAATCTAAGGTTCTCTAAAATCTAGATTTAATAATAGAGTCATTTGGAAGTACCACTTCGTCTACGATGCCCAAACCGTCGGTATTATAAAAGTTCCCAAAATTTGATGCACGTTTTTGGCTAGAAAGTCCCCTTTTGAAAAGCGCGTCTGCAATTCAGGCACAACGAAGATTGTTCCAAGAAGTCCGTATACCGTTGTAAATTTAAAACGGTTATATAAGAATAAAACATTATTCTGGTGTTTCAAACTGTCCGACTTGATGAGGTTGATGACCGGTTTCAATCAACTCACCACCGGTCGAAATCACTGTGTAGGCCTGATTGTCTATTTTCTCTTGTGTTTTGAATTTTTTGTTATTAAACTGCACCTTTTCACCATTAGAAAAATTTAGAATTGAATCGTAGAGAGATTTCCTTTTGATTGCCACTCCTAGGAGAGTAATCATTGATCGCGTAGTTTCAGCGTCTATTTCCTAGTGCTTTTGGTTTCATTTTGATCCTGCAGAATTTAAGGGGCTGATTTTAGTAATTTCAGACCACATAAAATGGGATATGGAACTGAGAACTTGCCTAAATTCTCCGCCGATTGATAAGACTTTCACGGTGTCCACAAAACCGCAAGTAATCACGTTCGCAGCTCCAGGTCTTTTGAAGGGCCAAAGAGCAAACCATGGAAAAGCTCTACAGGTAAGAAACGTTACAATGAATTGGGTCAGTGCAGTGATTGAGTGTTTCTCGTCTAAAAGGCAAGCTCAGCAACCAGATGTTTATGGGGGCTCCATTCATCCTGATTCAGGTCGACACACATTTCCAAAATCAGATTTTTCCAGTCCGTCGAATTGGCAAACGCATGTTGCTTCTGGACCGATAGCTGGTTAACAGGCAAATCAAAGTCTCGCATATGGTCCGTTTTCGTTCTTACGCATCCTGCCTAGCCGTGCTGATTTCAGCCGTCACTAAGCCTCTGTCTTAAGAATCTCACGTTAATTGTGCTTTGCCCTTTATTCTTCTATGAACGTTTTCTCAATCTGTTCTTATGAGGTTTCTTGCCTTTTCTCGAAAACACAACAATCGACTTATTCCACAACTCAAGTTTTTGGGTCACAATTGGTTATATCTGATCAAAAAGCACGATGAAACAATCCTAACCGTTCCAAATTTATACCAGAGATATCAGAATGAATTTTACTAGGTGAAACCAAAAGAAGTTCCTGTGAATTAATGCAGGTACTTCGGGAAATACATCAAGGAAGTTTCCCCAAAAGAATGATAACTACTGTTGAAGTGTTCATAATCTTCCGTATAGTTAATTTATTGCTCAGTATAACAAAATATTTTTAGAGGCTACTTATTACCATTTCCTATCTCTTAAAGGGAAAAAGGAAAAGCAAAATGGAGAAGGCAAACTTGTAGCTATCAAACACGAACGGCACCATGGGGTACATTTGACCAACGTTGGTGTTTTGTAACCCTGGAAATCAGCAAATGTAACTGTTCAGAGTTCATTCAGTTTCACTCTAGAAACAGAAGGAGATGCTAAACAGTACTGGATGAACAAGTGAAGTTGATTTTAGTTATTTGTTCGCTAATATCACCGAGACCATGAATGCACGAGTTCATATTTTTTCCTCATTACAGTAGAAATCATTTTGGCTGCAAAATATGTATCACAGACCAGCATGTGGCTGATTTACAAGTTTTCAGTGATGGCGCTGAGAAATTAGTCAGAAGATAGAAAATTTATATGATTAACTTGAAAACTCAGCTACTTCCGATGATCAGCCAGTTTTTACCGAATTTTTTTATTTGGAACCACATAATTTGCGGCACACCTGCAATTTTATGGAATGGTTTATCCCATGGTTTGTGGTGGGCGTGCGAAGCGTTGTGTACAGTCTTCTTTAAAAGAAAATTAATGTAACACGCGGATCAGCCTTTTGATTCTGGTTCTGTAAAAGAAACATTTGCTTTTAATACCGTTTCGAGGTTTTGACTAGTCTCAGACAACTGGCAATTCCTTAGAAAACCTGAGGGCTCCAATATATGACTAACTTCATTTTGATCAAATTATTTTCGGAATTTAGATTGGTTACGAACAAGACGAGTAACTGAATGAGCCACAATGAGCACAAAGCTGTGAAGCGGGATGCCAACTGCAAAATTTACTTCCAAATGAGTGCAAAAGATCCCTTTCGTTACCTTCTCATTGTCATCCTAAATCAATTTGCATTAGCTGCTTCATCTAGAAGATAAGCTGAATTAGACATTGCGCAGATGAGCTTTGTCACTGTCATATCTTAAGATATGTTTGCTATGGTTAACTTACCGTTTGTATACTTTTCTGCGTTGTCTGTAAATAAGCTGAAAAGGCTGTTTGTCGTCCATTTGAACTCATGCTTATTTTCTGCTGTTTTATACCAGTATCATGGAACCTTCAAGTCAAATGGTCAAACAAATGTTTAATTTTTGAAACTCTTAGAAAACGGAAGTTTTATTAAGAAGTAGAATACGGAAACGGTTTTAAGTGTATTTGGAAATCACAGCTGCAGGACACAATTGGAACATTCAGGTGAATATCAAAACACAACGTGGCAGAGAACAACACATTTCTTGCCATCAGTAGACCTGATTTTTCAGTGAAAATTGAGTTGTTAATCTGTGCACAAAATATATACATATATCTACATAGACTTAACATTCAACAATGAGTAGTTCAAACAGACCGATATAGTGTCCATAGAGGCGCCAAGTATTCCAAAAAGATGAGGCATAAGCTCACATGTTTGCTTCTTTGTAAAGGATGTGTCCCATAGTCTCTAGAGCCTACTGTAAGGGAGAAAGAATTGGCAAAGTTGTCCGTGGTATGGTAAGGAACCGAGTGACAGTGAGTTGCCGTCTACCATCGGCTGACCTAGGATTCGAAATTCTTACTATCTCGGTGACAGAAGCGTAACCCAATCTACCAGCTTTAAGATATGATGCGCTATTTCCAGATTAATTTGTAAACGATCATGCCTACTGAAAACAATAACACTCATCTCGAAGCAGGTTATATTTTGGAACACATATCTCTCCTCTTACATCAATTTTCCAGATTGTTTCAAGCTATGATGTATTCTGTTTGAGCTATCAAGCTTTTGAATAACCAATACTATATGCTACCTCAGCCTCGGTGTACGTCGCATGATAGAGGAGGGAGACCAAATTGTTATACACTCTTTGGATTTCCTTTAGCTTGAATTCATGTATTCCACTGCACTCTTTCAAAATCCATTTGCCAAATGTTACGGGGTCACTTGCCGTGCCATGCTAACACAGAAACCGAAGGTTTCAGTCCTACCTTATCATTAGCAATAAACAGAAGTTAACAACAGAAGAAATGAGGAAAAAATTCAATGTTTGTGACTCTTGCCACAACACGAAACCTTAAAAATCGCGATGATGTTTCACAATCTTCATTGGCGAACCTAGTTGGGATCGAAATTTGTGGACATTTTCAGGGTCTCTAACCACCGTAAATCTTTTCCTACAAACACTTTTGCCCGTTAGCCCTATTTGATGAAAAGATAACAACTCTCAAAAAACAATTCACAGTTTTAGCTGAGAGTGAGACAAAAACGTTGAATCTGTTGGTTTGAATCTCACATTTAGCACAGATTTATGATAAACCGTTGTAGAGTAATCAAGAACAAAAGCAGTTATTGGATTTGGAACCAAACTGCACGTCCAAACAAGTAGATAACCTGCAGACGTAGGTGGAGACAGCCTCCGACCCACCTGTAGTTGTATTCCTTACAATAATAATTAAGGTATGCCGCGCACATGGCGGCGCACATACCCATAACGGATATGACAAATCAAGTTGGAGTATTAATTATTTGTATTCCCTTTGGGAGTAGCAAACTCCTTAATGTCCGTTCAAATTATCCCTCACTAAATGTTGCAGCAACCTTAAGGAGACTTCAACACGATCCTTACAAAACGTTGGTACATTGTTATCGATGAGCTAAAAAAAACTGTTTCAAAGTTCGTCTATATTTTCTGCAACGGAATGAAATAAGTTTTCCTCGAAAAACATATCCATCACATTTGTTATTCTGGCCTCGATTTCCCGGTGCCCAGCTGGGTGGCGCACAGGAATTAGAGGTAGACTGAGCTAACCAGGCATGAAGTCAACAATAGACGCGAGTGAATTGAATTTTACCGTTACCTGAATAGTGAATAGCCCACGTTTCTGTGAACAATAAATTGTTCACGTTTGTCTACATTCAAAACTTCCTAGACTGTACGTTTGATTTGACCTTCAGCTGGCATGAACTGAATAGTTAAACCACTTTAAAGACAGTAAGCAAAAGGGCAGCTTCCTTAGCTACAATCTCGACATCTCAACAGAATAAAAACAGCTAGTTTTCCCGGGAAGGTTGAATTGCATAGTTTTAGTTTTAGAATGTTGACCGACTTGTGCATATGTAAATTACAAGTGCCGCGCCCGGTGATTTTAATTTTCGAAGTATTTCTGCTGTTGGCCTGGTGAAAACCGCAGTTTATCAGGCTACCCAGGCAAAATTTCCAGTGGAAATGTAAATAAACTTGAGCAGAGCGAGACAAATGAAAAATTACTTAATTGTATTTTCCTCTTTTGATCAGCATGTCTGGTCGATTTTCAGATGACCAGTCGCAGCAGTGGTGAGTTATTCCTGGGCAAAAGAAGCTTAGGAATTGTCAAATCATAATGGCTTGTCTTGTGCAACTTACTGTAGAACATCCAATTTTTCTCATTTCAAAAGACTCTGAAGCATGTTAGTCAATGCAACTCAGGTTGTATGCAATTAAGGCGCACGTTTTTGCTAGTGATTGATGGTTGGATACCGATGAATGTTTTCATGAATTTGCTTACATATATACACATAGAAATATATATGGATATATGGATAGGACGTTTGTCACGCTTGGTTGTCCATCTGGTGCAAATATATCCATCATTTCCGGATTCATCCGATCGATAATTTTTGCTCAAGTCATTAACAAGGTCTTTTGGAATCGCTGTGTCGAAAGACTCTCGTGTGGAATTTTGTCCATATTGGGTGAACGTGAATTCACGCATGAATGCAATCCACTTAGTCTGTGCACCTGTGCTGTATAAACTGAACTACGAATAATCTGATATTTCACTTAAGTAAGACTGGATGTCTGCCTGAATCACACAGGCGCACAATGTCTAATGCAATGAACATTTTACAATTTGATCAACACTGAGAAATTTCCAGTGAATTCGTTAGGAATGGAACCGCAGTACGAAGTACGCAGGTTGCAATCATACGTGGATCCCAGTCCCGCAAAGTTTAGTGGGATTTCGCATTTCTACAGTTTGTCATTATTCATATCTGAGGATTCGGTTTCAGTCCTGGTGTTAATACAGTTACTGATCATGTGATATCTGCGTCTAACCCTTCCCATTAAAACCAACTGAATCAGTGCAAAAGTGTTTCGTACAACTTGTTAGAATTCTTCAATGGGGCACATTTATGTCACCTCCAACTGGAAACGAGAAGCATAGCAAAACGAGATATCATACCCATTAATTTGTCTAGAATGAATTTCAAGAGTCTTGCTGATCATTGCCAGTGCACGTTTTTCCCGCCATGCTGTATCTGAACAACAAGTCAGTCTGGTAATTACAGTGTATAATAGCACTCTTCGTATGTGGACGCGAATGAGAAGATATAAGAATAGAGTAAGCTATTTGGTGCAGAACATAAGTAGTCAAAAGTTTATTTTCTCGTTACCAACTTTTATAGACGCAGCTAAATATGTTAGCCTACAAAATGAAAGTTAGATGTGGCCGGAGGAGTTGGTGTTCCAGTAGCTTCTAAGGAAAACGTATGGATTGAGTTGAATAGCAAGATAGAAGTGTGATTTCAGCTGTATAATTGAAGTGGCATTTGCTTCGTATTATAAGGCGTCGGAAAACTGAAATATAATTCTACAGGACTCCGACGTCTGCGCTTTGTATATCCTTAACTAGTTGAAGTGTCTTCACTCGATTCGAGAATTTACATTGAGAAAACCTCAGAAAGAGCTGGCTGAAAGGTTGTGCTACAGTGAAACCAAAACGTTAGGAGAATTATGAAGACTGTACATGAAGAGCTAGTTCATTTAGTAATCAGATGGCAAACTGCTGAAGTTATTTTTGACCAATTAAAACTAATCTTTAGAATGACGGCAATTGGTGGGCAGTTGTCTTGAACAATCGCGGCTAACAGCAAACAAGAACTGCTTAAGCAGCTGCAAATAGAAATGCTTAAAAGACATTTTTAGTAAGGATGCAATGTAATGTAATAGGCTTATATTGAATTACAACAAAAAAGCACTTTCTGTCTGTATCGTTCTGGTGAACTACGACACTGGTTAAACAATGTCATGCATGCTATTCCCAGAATATTGGCATAAGTTGCACCAGGAAACAGTAAACAGGATAAATAAAACAACTTACGATAAGCATCCCCAGCATTTCGTTCTTAACTTTGAAAACAACTTTTACATGTAAGATCGGGGAAATAAACTCACTATAGTCAACCGCCGATCAGCAACAATTTTGTTAACTCTCGGTTGTGCCGTACAGAACATTTGTGGTTACCGCAAATGTTTAGATTTTAATGAGCCTACCAAATTGATCTATTTCGGGGAAACATTACGTATTGCAACCCGTCACGTGACAGAACTGTGCAGATTTCTATTGTTGTTACTTTATACCAAACGATTTCACACATCTACTACTAATTTAATCAATTGGGACTTGAAATCATCTTTCGGTACCACCCATCCGTGAATTTTCAAGCCTACAGGCTTTTTGCTGATAGCAAAGGTTCTCTATAACAACACTGGTTTGAAATAAGGGCAGATATAACACTGATAACCTTCTGAGTCTTTGGTCTTCTAGTTTCTTAGTCATCAGTAATTGTTGAACTTTTGTCCCCCTCGCGCCCGGGGTATTTTACTACAAATTATCTTACTTGAACCTACAGCCTTATTGTCTGCTCCAATGCACTGTCTCTCCTCATGGGCATTCGTAGTCAGTCTCTCGTGAACCACGATTTATCAGCACGAGACTGCCAACATTCCGGAACCTACGAAAGTGTCTCTCGACCGATTGGCGAACCCCGAAACGTTGTCTCAGAATCAAATGGCCACCAGAGTGACCTTGCTCCTATCGGTACCAAATGTAGTAGCTCTCGGCATAGTGTCATATCTCAAGCGGATGCCGCGAAAATGAACGGGCATTTTGCCAGGACCAACAACCTTTACGAACTTTTTGTCTTGTGTTTTCCTTGGAATCTGAAGTTTCACAGTCTGTCTCTTTAATGTACCAGTTCTTCTCTCATTTCCCTGATCCACTTTCACACATTATCAATAAATTATCAGAAAAAAATGCGAGCAGCTTGGCTGCCGAACTGAATAGTTTATGGGCCCACGAAAGACTAAATCTGATGGTTAGTTGGTGCACTTATCATTTGAGCAAACTAATGCATGTGACTGGTGATTACGCAAGCGCATGAAAGCTTCTTTTATTCGGTTGCAGTTACGAAGTGGCGCCATGCAACCGAATTTGGTAAACATGGTAATGAAGCTGTTGAATAACATGCAGCATTCCAGTACTGCATTCACCGTCCGCTTTAGTCAAAGTCGATTTCATAGGTTTGCACGAATAGGACCTTTAATGTGACACCCCGTTTTCTTACACGGAACGAATCGAAATGAAATTCATTACTCGCACTACAAAATAACGCGTTTGTAAAGTTGGCGGCTAAATGCACAGAAAACATTTTTCATCTTATCCACTTTAGCTGTAGGTACTGAACATAATGGTTTACTTTTAAGTTAGTTTTACCTATGTATACTAGACGAATACGAGAGATACTTACCAATTTTCTGGTCCGCGAAGACGGTCACCGTGAACATTGGTGTTTTTTGTAGCCCTAATGGAATATGGCCGAAGAATGTTCTTATTAATTCGAATGTTAACCTCTAAAGATTTGTTGGCGGACCTAAGGCAGTTGAACAGAAAGTGAAGCTGACTGGGTGTGGGGTGTTTGGAACGTGTCAGACCGATTCTGCTAGTATACACTGACGGGAAAATAGGTCAGTGATCATCTCACAATCTAAACAATAGGTAAGGAAACCCAGTCAGTGAATTTTCTAGATGTGGTCTAGTTAGAATTTTGGGTTGGAGTCCACGAGATCTGTCTCCCGGAGGTTGTGAACTTTAGAGAGTAAGATTAAATGCCGCGGTTAGGAAGGTTCCTGCATTCAAATTATTTCCGCCTCCCTATGATCTTCTCGTCTTGCAATTTTTTGATGTTTATTCTAACAGTATTTGATGCTTCAAGGTAGAAATGGAAACCGGAGCAATTTTGTTCAATTTAAATGGAAATTCAAATCGAACTGAATGTATATGTCTAATTTGAGAGTAGGTACTTCATTCTCCCAAATGAGTATCTCGCTTTTTATGACCGGGTGATGCTGAGCCAAAATACAAGTTTCCAGTGGAATTATTTCACTTACTTTGTCGCATTATTCAACCCCGACCATAGTTTTTGTAGACTACCACGAAACAGTCTCCAGTCTCACGCACTGGTAATGGTAGACCACCCACACTCGGAGTCACTTAGTGTACAATACTGCACATTATCTCTAGTCCAGTCTAACAAAAGAAAATTAGATATGGAACCAATCACAAAACCATAAGAAAGCGATAATTGTGGAAAACGAGTTGCAGCAAGAATTTCCTTAGCTGAGTTTGGATTTTACCGTAGCACAAACGAGGCATCCCACGTACATGCAACCCCCAAATCACTCATAACTGATTATGTTCCGGTTCTGAGATTTCATGTTGGCTGTAATCGTTTGCTTCAAGCAACAAGAAACACCACAATTTTGAGGCTGAATTTGTCCTCCGTCGCTGATTAGGGGAAACCGGGCGTGTATCAACGAAAGGGATTTTTGTCTCCTCCTTTTAAAAAACTTGAATGGTTTTTCTCCAGTCAAAACTACGTAAAAACTGTTTCTTGCGCGGAATAAACCATGAAAGGGTTTCAGTTTGCCGAAAGAAACAAGTTGCACTTAACCAAGACAGTAAAATAATCATTTTACTGTGAAGACTAGTACGAAACTCATGATTTCTGGGTGGATAGTGAGTTCAGGGGCAGAAAAGGCTTGCTGAAAAATGTTTGTCAGTTTTTTGTGTCAAACCTTTAGAACGAGGGCAAGTGTTTACTGGTTTACGCTTTTTGAAAATAATGATTGCAAGCTGACGGGAGATCGACGTATCTCAGAAAATAGACAACGGGTTGATCTGCTGCCTCAGTTTACCAGGCATGCTTAACCAGCGTTGTCGCTCGCCACGCTCGACACAGCGTGGGTTTTATTCCTCACTTCTGTCCCACTCAACAATTGGCAAGATTAATGGATAATGAATTGTTTTAAACACATTCCAAAGCCGATTACCAGGCTTACCAAACTGCAACCTGATTTAGTGAGAATGATGTTCCAAATGCACTTGCAAATTTTACAGTATAGTTTATTTCCATTCAAGTTGTATCTACCTCCAAATGTGAATATACGTGATGGTAAGATTACCCGATCTCTGGATAATCATTTCTGCCTGTTTTTAATTTTCCCGTTGTTCTCATCGCTGTCTGCGAAAACTGTTTCCCGAAACCATGCACCGTCAATTGCTTCTCTTTCCCACGTCGATAGATGATGTTTGGGGATATCTGAAATAAATTGAACTCGAGCATTCCATGTAAATTCTTACTCATGGATATTACAGGATTGCCCAAAAATTCAATAAACCGTGGACATCTAACCCGGGAAGTGTGCATTGTGATCTTTTTTTGTGGATGAGCATTCCAGGTTTGGCGTGCTGGTCAAAAGAAGGTAGACAAAAAGTGGATGTACGCTTTCAATGTGATTTCGGCTGTTATAATCGACCCAATTACAAAATGACGAAAAGCTTTTTCAGGATTGGTCTCGTTTTCGTAGTCATTCTAGGTGGTATAAATTTAAAACACCAGCCTGCATGCAAGTCAGTGCCTCTGAAAATCTAATGGAACAGAACATTGCGCGAACTTGTTTCATATGGTGCTCAACGAATATAATTTTTATGAGCATCAGTTCATTAATCTTGGTCGATTAGGTAGACTTTAAATAAGGATTATCAACACGATGAGCTACCGTGGATACATAATTGCAAATTCATTCAGACCCCATATGAAATTGAGTATGAGACCCAGGATTTCTATATGCCACTTGATTAGTCTTTAAACACAAAATTTGGTTTTGTCAGTAGACGAGATACCACAAGGAGCACAAAACTCACGAGTAAAAGACAACGTTAACAACATCAGAGGAGAATAATCTATGTACAGAATGTACATATATATATATATTGGTAAACAAAATGTTCATCGTCATGACTAGGTAATATACCAAGGGGTCTGGATGAAATAAGACAATCAAATGGGCAACGCGTTATCCCAAATCAAAATAATGAACTAAATGATATTACGGTCATGATTACATTCATTCAACCAAAGGACCGTGGACGTTTCCCGGTGAACTGATCGTGTGGGGAACAATTTCGCCAAAGTCGATGTTTCAGCTAGTTGCGATCAGTGTGAGATCATATACTCGTTTATTTCACTGGATTTTAGCATGAGTTAACCATATGCCAGGTTAAACCAATGAAAGTACCAAACCATTGGTTAGCAAATAAACTAGAAATGAGAAGAAACTACTTCATTCGAACCTAACACCTTGAATATCACATGACCTGTTTACTGATCACTTAATCACTTCTCGAGGATGAAAATTTAGATGATGCATTTTTCCGAGCAGGTAAATTCCTGCGTCACAGAAACTGTGATGTCCAATTAAGACCTTTAATGTTGGTTAGTCGAATATATTTTCCCAAAGAAAATAAAATTTAAGTTTAACCGAAAATTTTCTCAGATGCGGGAAAACGTATTTCGTCTATCAGACTGCGTGACAAACTTTCATTACTGGAAAAACGCCCTGTGTGACGACTTTCATAACTCACTCTCATGCATGTGCAGGCTTAGAACTGAATACCTGATGGATTAGCATATCTGATATATACATATATATATATAT
>LUCM01008702.1:49130-60335 GCA_008360955.1 Fasciolopsis buskii | reverse complement strand
CCCCAAGATCTCAACTAAAGCGAAAATATTTTCTGGTTCGATAATTTTTTGCAAGCCGCCATGGACTATTAGACCCAAGTTAAGGCAAATACGTCAGTTTTCCACTGTCTAGCTTTAATTTTTGAGTGGTATAAACCGTCCGAAAATCACGAAAGTTTATGTCCCACATCTTCGAAAGGGGAAACCTCATTTTATGCTAGCTTTCTTTTCAACTTACAGCTGCAAGCACAAAACAACAGAAACATAAACCGCATCTTTCATTGATTTTTCGTCCAATTTTCCCACGTCGAACAAATCCTTTTCCTTTATTGGAAATGAGATGCCAAGTGTTTTATCACCACGATCGGATTGCACCACACCATAAACCTCGGCCCGTAGCCGGATCTGTTCCGATTGGCACTGTACAAATTTACATTGATGACACGAATATCGGAGAAGGTGGAAACTCAATTTATCCCATGTAGTTGGACAATTGGGTGATTTCGTCTGAAGACGCTTCGGCCTTACCACTTCTGGTTTGCAACAAGGACCAGAATTCAGGTGTACAAAGTTTGTGGATTGTCCGTCTTCTAGCTTGTTTGCAGTCACTTCAAAGAATAACTTTTTCAGGACGAAATAATTCTTCCGACGACTGAGTTATTTTACCCAAATTGTTGCGATTCTGAATGTCTCAATTGCAGCATTTTTCCGCATACTAATTGACAAAGAATTTACAACAATAGATTGGTTGTGTCAGTTTCATTGAAGAACTTATTAGTTATTTTGTCCGGCCATTCGACTTTGTTCTCAATTCGGCTTTCGACCTAATATAGTTTCATTAAATGAACTTTTCTGAACTTGCAACTTCCGTTTCAATCAATAGATGGTGTAAACGCCATGGTTATACTCATTCGTCTTGTTTTGTTATTTCGCCTGATTTTGTTGAGGCATGCGTGGTTAACCACGGATTTGAAATTCAGCGTCTCGACAAGTACACGTCCTCATTTTCACAGATGTATTTACAAATGCCAGTCTACACATGCATACAGGCATGCTTCACCTCACACAATGATCCGACCATTATATTGTATTCATCAGACGAATAACAGAGGTGTACCAATTCTTTTTTTGGCTCCAGCATCCCAGGGACTGGAAACTATTAAAAGGACCGGCATTGCGTAGGTGCATTGAATAACGGTTGGTGAGCTCATCACCTCTGGGGTTTGCCCCAGTCGGGTTAGAAGTTTCATCTTCCTAGTGCATCGCATCGATTTGCTATGAATGGTTAACTAAGACAGTAATAATGAATCTGAATCACTAGGTAGCTGCATTTTCTGGCAAGCATCCGGAACCTCCGATTCTCATGAAACGGTCCATGGTTTTAAGATCGTATTTCCTAGCAGGACTCCAACAAAGCATGAATTTTCCGCAATGAAATTTCTAAAAATCGGACTCATTTACCGTTTTTCTTTCTAAAGAGAAAATATTGAGCTTAGCGTTATGCACTATCATAATATTCCAACAGGAATTTCAGCAGGCAATATTAATTATGCCTTTGAAATAATCTCCATATAGATAATTTTATGCAAACAGTTTTCCCGTGAATTTCTCCCTATTTTGATGCTAATGGGCGCGTACACAGGGTCGATATCCCAGTGCACTGTGGGGTAGTGAATGCCTAGACTATTGACGAGTGATTTAATACCAGACTCAGATCATCTAGCCATGACAAGCACATTCATCTGGAACCTTTCAAAGAAACGTTTTCTGTTTTTCCCACTAAGCCTGACTTGTTCGTATTTATTTTAATTTTCTTTGCAGCTTTGCGGTAACCTGGCTCCTTTTTTCTCATTTTGATGTTCGTTAGATAAACGAAAATCATTTCACTATGTAACTTTGCATACTACTCAAGCCAAACCACATGTGAGACTTCCATATGCCAATTCCCTCACACTGACATTGATTTTTAGATCGATTTGGCCGTGAAGCTTTTCCAATTAAACCACCAATAGCTAATTGAGCAATGTGATTTGTTTGAAACACATTTTCTCCTGTTGATGTCAGTGATGTTAAGACTAAATGCCACAATTTATAGGCACTTTTCGTTCCATAGCTCCTTGCCTGATTTTAAAATCAGTCGCACGTTGTGTATGCTTCAGTGAAATAAACCAAGGCGTACAGGCAAACGAATATATGAAGCTTTCCGAAGTCGGTACCGTAATTTTTCAATCGAACTTTGTTGATCTTTGTTGGAAATGTTCCTTTTTATATCATATTTGAGTAGCCCAAAGAAGCTGATTATGCGGTATATTCCTAATAATTAATAAAATTTGGCGAGTTGTAATATGACGAATGCCTGGCCTGTCACAGTTATTAGCCTTCTGGGACATTATTCCGTTCAATAATGCCAAATTGCCATGCAGGTCATGCTGTTGATCAACAGCATTTTTTCGATGCAAAATAAGTCATTTTTAACAAATACCCAGCAATCAACTGAATATTCTTACAAAAAATATGTTCCATTTCTGGAACTGTTTGAATTTTTCTATATGATGCTTCCTTTTTTATCCTATATGGCATTCATACGTACATTTAACATATCTAATATGTACATATATATATATATATAGGTAAAAACTGGTACCACACTCTGGGTTGTAAAATAGTTCTCCGGGGATTTCGATGTATATACATATACGATAAAAAATATTAACATATTACTATATGCATTATATATGCATACGTATTTGTATGGGCCATATAACGGTAAAGTAATCGGTCTCGTGGCTTTTAGACGCCTGTCGCAGCCTCGAACCTATTCACCACTGGTCAGCTCTATTCAGCAAACAACCGTTTTCCTGAAATTCCTTCCTGAGGAACGATTCACGCTATTTTATCTTTTAGTGGGAAGACAGAACAGCTTTAAAGTAAATTTTCATAGGCCTGTTTTGTGTTCTTTAGTCGCTCCAATATTCCAGATAAAAATTGCTAGCCTTCAGCTTCTGTTAATTACAACATTGTTTGCGGAAGAATGTACAGCCCTAAAATATTCAGATGTGAAACGATTCATCTTGGCAGGATCCTTGGACGAGTCATCCGGGTTTTGATTCCGCAATGATGATCGTTCGAAAACGGTCGGGTTTTTTGTCCATCTTAAATTCTGTACAGTTTTTCTGCAACGACCGATGTTCCCTTTCAGCGTCAGGTGATCGTATTGCGCAGATTCATATTAACCAGCAACTTAATACCTCGTCAACACTGCTCACAAAAGCGTGCAGTCTTTGTCCTTCCCAGTCTCAATAAATTCATATTCCAAACTCAAAACAGTGTGAGTTGTCAGAAGCAGTAATCGAACTTACACAAAGAATCAAGCTCCTAAAAGGCAAAGAAAAGCTTTATCAACATCGATTATTTCCAAATATATAAGCCTAGCACAATGGTTCGTATTTGTAATTCTTTGGAACACGGATAAGGTAAAAGTTTCTAGCTGCATGAAACAAACACTATTACCCATTGAAATGCCAAGCAGAAATATCAATTTTTCATTCCCTTGTTTAGGTACCTAACTGTCCGATTCGGCAGCGGTGCATCGGACATGTGTGACATCTAAAATTCCGGTGAGAAAGTTATCGAGTGGCTACACCCGAAAAGAAACAGTAAATAACTCGGCTTGGATTCCGAATTTTTTCAGTCTTGTCAGAAAAGTTCGCAGTTCTTTTGACTGCACACGAACTTAATGGCTTGTTTTTTTACAAAGTTGTCATTTTAAAGGTCCTGTCTGGCGAATGTACCAGAAGGTCATGCTCGCGCGCATGCGATCCGCACACACACACACACACATTCACTCATGGGCATCCAGATACATACATCCACAGGGCACGTGCCATTATTGGTGGAAAGAGGCCCTACTACTCGCTGCCCAACAGCTGCGGTGACAAACTGCGGTTGGCCAAAACAGTAAGTGAGATGTCATGTTCAAGTTGTCAACCCGGTCGTCGTTAATCATTTCGCTGATACCAAGAGTAGTTCTGTGGCCTGTTTTTGCTGCATTATTTCACACTAATAGCATGAAAGTAAAACGCAGATTAGACCATTAGGTACGTTTTAATTATTCTATTTTATTTGGATCGTTACACAGTAACCCGAATGCAGCCGTTTAATTAAAAACCGCTGTGTGACATCGCAAAACTGCCACGATCATTATTCGATAACGTTAAGGTGACCTTATGTAGGAAAAAGAGTTACAGAGTCATCTCTGATCCGGCCATGGGAAATCATGCATTATTTTAAATGTTTACAGAACGGATAGAAGTCTCAGATTGCAAGATGCAAGTGTTTCTTTTAAATTTCTTAACCGCGCACTTAAAACTTGTTAATTCGCTCTAGAATGAGACGAGAAGCAACACAATGAAAAACAAACGGCGCAAACAAACTCAGGAAAATGTTTGACAGAGGCCGATTGGCTAAGACCAGGACACGCGCTTAAGGGGGGAAACAGTTTTGCGCTCATAGCAGTGGCTTCAGACGGTTTGTCGACAAGGCCTCACGAAAGGCCAGTAGTCTCGGGTTACGGTTCCGTAGAATTTCTTGGAATGCTCGGTCGGGGTCATTTTGGTGACCGTAGGTTTTGGGATTGTCGAGGTGGGGTTCTTCGTGCTCGCTTTCATTTAGGGCGAAGGATGAGCCATTTGTTTCAGTAACCAATTGGGCACCTGCTCTCCACTGACCGATCAGTTCTGCCTATGTATGTATCACCCCAGATGCAGGTGAAATGGTAAATTAAGAGAGCGATCACGAAAAACTTATCGACATGCACGACAACTGAAAATACTTTGAATAACTTATCTACCTGTCCAGTATCAAGGTTCCTATCCCCTTACTTTTAGCTTCTTTATTGTTATTTTGTTCTATGTGTATGGGATTTAAAGTTCGACACTATCAGTTAGATCGGTAAGGCAGAAGGTTTGTATTAGCATTTATCGACTTTCTGCAAGCGCATCTTATGCCCAATGCCCCGGAATGTTGATCTCCTACAACAAGTTTGCAGTGCTGGAAAAGTCATTAAAATTCCACTCTCAGCCAGGTACAAACAGAAAGTCCGATTTTTCTCACAGTAGGGAGTGTTTTTTATCGTAAGAGGACACGGACCTTGACGTCGGGATAAATCTGAAAACAACCATGTTAGTTTACGGATAAAAACTTCGGTAGACCAACCGTCAAACACAGGAACGCCTGAGATTCTCTAATTTCAACATTTTTCTGACGATGTGAAGTAGTCCCACCTTCTTAAGCACTTAACTTGACACATGCCAAATAAATGGCACAAGCAGTAGGGCACACATTGTTTAATATTGTCCTCACCTAGGATTATTTTCTACAAACGTCAAATGATATGCTGCTGCCTAATGTTTTATCACATGACAAACTTCCGATATGTCGAAATGCAACGACTAAATTTGTAACTTGTCCCTGTATTAATTTCTGAAACTTTCGTGGTGTGTCTGCGGTTTTCTTGAACAAGACAAGCTTGCAATTACTGGTTCATTTTCTCAGAGATGCCATGTCTGAATGTAGTCCTTCGACAGGCCACCTGCAATTCGCAGCGGGAATTAATGTTGGCCATAAAAAACTATGTTTGCAGGAATGTATGAATGCTGGTAGTGTGCGTTGTGCACAATATACTGGGACAATGATGTATCATTCTCATCTTGTAATTACGCTCCCTCGCTAGCTAAACAACCTTGCCCAGTTTCGAAACTTTCCTCGGAAGTAACGATAGCAGGCTGCCCCGAGTGCTATGTAGATCTGGTGGGCTACACTTAATCAGAACAGTTTCCTTCACAGCCCGAAAATTTCTTTCATGGCAGTGGATTTACCTTGCGTTCTGCCGCTGCATATGCTTGAATGTAAGCAACATAAGTGTACGTCATGTGACGGCTAGCAGTCACTCTGAAAATAAGCAAAAATTGCTCTGGTCTTAACTGTTGGACGAACACCGAGAGTGGTTGTCCATTGAGGGGCAAAGAGCGAACTGGCCAGTTCTACCGAACAGTTTATCGTGGGTTCAACATCCAAAAGTTAACGCGCTAAATTATCCAAAAATTCACTTCGTCTGCTTGAACTTTGACTGCATGGCAGAAACCGCAACACCTCGTCTTTTCAACATTTGCACGCAAAAAGCTTGATTGTTGGTTCGTTTCCGAACGTCCGTATGGGATTTTGGATGTGGCAACTTTTCCGAGGCTAGTTTTTGATCTGGTTTCTTCAATTATTAAACACATACAACCGCTTTTCTCCGTCATCTCGATGCATATCGAACAAGCTAGTTTGTTTAGCAGCTCAGTATGCTTCCACAAGTCTAATCCCATTTAAACGGTAGATCCTAACTTTATGAGCATTTGAGAGGACGAAAATGGTTTACAAGAACTCAATTATGAACAGAATTACTCTGCCTAACTTCTGATTTTCACTAAATAATTCTTTGTTCTAGTGCCAAAATTATTGCTTTTTAATTAATCGGTTTTAGTCACAAGCATTTGCACCTGGAGAAACTCATCAAACCGCCTGTCTTGAGCAATCACCAATGGGGGTTCCCGTGCATTTTCTTTGAGTAATCAAATTCCTGTTGCACTTTACTAATAACGACGATTTTTGTTTAGTGGCGTCCATACCGAGGTAGGCCGTCGTTTTGCTGAAAGACTGTAGAATATTACCAGAAGAGTGAACTACTTAAGGTTAATTAAGTAAAAATGAGATGAGCTACGCACCAGTGTAAAATGTAGTCAGCGGAACTTTACTTCCCTGTTCTTGTTGAATTATCAAACTGTTGAGTATGACTGGCAGGACCTTATTGAATCCAAAATGACTTCACATTTTGCATTACTCTTTTTAACCACTTAAGTAAAACAATCTGAGAAATGGGAAATATTCATTTGGCTACTGCAGCAAACAAGCATACGGGTTAAATTGTGCTTCTTTGAACGAAGATTCCTCGCTTCATCTACGCTAAAGCAGAATCAATGGCTTACATAGTGTTGCGAAACTGCAGTGAAAGAAGCCGATGAGAGTTTTCTAATGACTGCATTCTATCCCGTTACTTCCTGAAAAGCTTTCCATATGATCTATCTAAAATGAAACTGCAAATGAACATTCTGAATTCGGTGGGGATGGTCTTTTCCTACATTCTAACTTCACTGAATAAATTAAACAGTAGATTATTCATTCAACAAATTTAGCTTATTTGGATATGCCGTATTAAATCTGAGAAATTCTCACGGACGACTGTCATGAAAGCTAGAATTTATCCTCGGAATAGCTGCATAATTCACTGCGCACACCATAGCGATGTCCAGGACATATTAAGTACGCAGTATAACTTTGGGATTCTAGTGATGAAAGCAGGTCATTCACGGACACAGTGTCAATTGGAAAACTTGTACGACGAACAGAAGCATCTAACGCCAACATCACTGGGCAACGAAAACTGAATCCGGGCAAAACTAGTGGATATATCCTATTCCTACTTGGCCACACCAATTATACAACTGTGTAGTCGGAATTCAGAACATCATCTGACACAAGGAAATTGAACCAAACAAACAAGACCAAATTCCTAAAATCTGGAAAAAGCTTTGGAATAGCGATTACGTTTTATAATGAATCAGATACAGGTTCGAGAGAGATGATTGCATGGTTGGATACTCAAATCATGGTGCTTATGTCTCATCGGTGGACTTCGTGGACTCCAACTCGACAATTTGATTAGACCTAGATCTTCCAGGCCATCTGCTAAAGTCCACACACTTTTTTCCATGTCATCGACTGGCCACCTCAAGCAATCTTCCAACTATTACCTCCCTCAAAAAGCAACTAGGCAATCGTTCTGCGAGTATTTATGAAACAAGTACAGACCACCTTACATATTTCTGAATTAGAGCCGGTTCTAAGTTTTGAATCCTAGGACTCAGTAACTAAACTCTAAATCTTGAATTGTTCTTTCCATACTACAAAAGCAACGATGTTCGCATATCTTCTGCTCTGAAAGCCCGCGTTTCGGCGTCGCATAGGAGTACAAACTAGTTGCTGCATGTGCCTAACCTTTGATCTGTAACCGGATGTCATGTCAACTGCGTAGATGCGCCGGATTTGCCTTGTTCGTAGAAACTGCACGGTTCACGGTTAGGTCACTTTCATTTTAAACTTTGCAGAACTGGCAGTTCTTACCCACGCGTGAAGTTGTGTACAATGAGATCGATTACCGTCCCGGTTTGGATTTATGTACCCTTTCTGGAAGATGATTGGATTGGTTACTGAACTTGTACGACCCTAGTTTGCAAAATACTCCTAGCTCATTTGGTTTTACCTAAATTGTGGTTATGACGGTCAAAAATCCCATTAAATACAAATCACAACTGCATACTGAGTGCATAATTATCAGGGATGAAGATGCTTGAAAATAAAACATCCGGAAGTGAAAGAATGACGAACTACCAAATGATTCCTTATGCAGTGTCAACCTTCAAATTCCCATCGAAAACCACGGAAACGCTGTATTGTTACAAATCACCAATAGAAGATATCCGTTGCCCCTGAAATTGAACCCAAATCCGGAACGAATCACTGTGAGTCGAAAACCTTAGCCATTACTCTAAAAGGTTGATTCTCAACGGTTCATCGAACACCAAAACTGCGTGATAAAGTGCCTACATTTGTTACTAAATTTTGCACACCAGAGATGTTTAAACGCACCAGGGCCATGACTCCCAGGCCAAGACAACCTCCTCCGCAGAAAGCTGAGACTCTGAGCCGGACAGAGGTTTGTAACTTGTTAGTTTGCAGTAGTAGGGGGTTAATTTTGAATTCCCAAAATTATCCACAAGCTGGACTTTGACACTGCCTGAAGAATTATTTAGAAACACTAAATTTACTGCCGCAAACTACTGAACTACTCAAACAGTTTGCAGTAGCTGAATCGCGCAAAAGTAAATCCGAAACAAAAAACCAATGTACTTTAATTTGTCGCAGGAATCGCTTTGACCGATGCTTACTAAGCCTGATTAAAAGGACTGTGATGTAAGTTGTACAGACGGATTGCGAGGTGTAATTGCGCTGTCATGGTGACTATTGGTATTTCCAATTCTAATGATTACCTGGAGCAAAGTGCGCAGAAATAGGAAGATAGCTAATGAATCACATCGCAGCTTTCGAAATCGAAGGGAAATAGGATTATCTCAAACTTTATATTGTATTGCATTGTATAGACTTTTGTGTAGAAAAATAATGTTGCATTTCAGTCAAAATCTTAGGGTAAAAATTAAAATATGAAGATCCTTACACTCTTCACCTTGTATAAATGTGAAAAAAAACTAATCGAGGAGTAATCAGAGCAACTTATAATAGGCTGCTCAGGAATACGGCTAAAACACATTCATAAAATGTCAAAATGCGTGCTAAATATGGGACAGTGGAGTTCCTATAGATATTGATTCTGCACGGTATGGAATGAAAGGGGGATCGAGTTGAAATATGAGAACGGCACCTTTAAAGATCTTTGCGCAGAGGATGCGTGGAATGTGGAGGAATTTTGTGAGTAGATTTCTCACATGCTGATAAGTGTTGGACGCATAGGTTTAGGGACAAATCAGCTACTAGTACGAAGGACACAAGGCTAATAATTGATAGCCCCTGGCGAACAATTTTAAAATGTTTTCTAAGTAAACCTGGAAATATAACCGGAGAACAGTAGAGAAGGATTAGAAAAGCACATTGGTGTACAAATCGGGAGATGGTGCTTTATTTCGCCTTGTAGTGCCGAAGCTTCCTGATTTTAAATGATAGCCGTCGGAGATTCTTTACATAGGTAGAAATGTGAGAATTTCACTTCAGAATTTTATCAATTATAACCTCTAGATATTTTACAGAATCAACCCTAGCAGGTGTTCCTGAATTGATGAAGGACGTTTCCGATGTGTAGGCTGACCGAGAGAGAGAGAACAGACATTCGAGACATTTAGATGTGTTGAGATTCAGACCAGCTCGTGCAGAAAAATTGCAAACAGTAGACGGGTTGTTGGCAAAACTTTGAAATTCATCGTTGTGCGAAGCGGCTTGAGAGAGGTCAACATAATCAGCATACTTAAACAGATGACACGATGAGCTAGATGATGAGTCGCTGATGTAAGTAGAGAAGAGAAACGGTGAAAGAAGAGCACCCTATAGCTCCCTGAGTTACCAACGGTTTTGAAGTTTTACCATCCACTCGTGTGCACTGGGTTCGATTATAACAGTAATCATACAGCCATGTTAATAAAGGCCAGGGACAGCAAAATGCTTCCAGTTTGTGAAGTAGAATAAACCGTGGGACTGAATCAAATACCGATTATTAGTCTAGAAAGGCGCACCGCACAGATTTCATCGATGCGTTCAAGGACTTACAAATGTGGCGATTGAAGGAGGCGACAGCGTCCGAAGTGGACCTGATAGATTTATAGGCAGGTTGAAAAGATTCGCCTGGAGGAAACATAGAAGAACTCAGGCGCTTAAGTATAGCATGCTCCGTCAGTTTAAGACCAGACGTTGTTGAGGCGATAGGGGAAAAGGTCCAGCTAAATCAGTGGAACTGCTATTTTTGGGATGGGAATAATGGTGACGGGTCTCCAACAGTCAGAGATGAAAGAAGAGATTGATGATGTGTTAGTCAGAGAAGTAAACTGATCGGTCAGAGCCACAGCCTCATGCTTTAAAAGAGCTGAAGACAGACTGTCAGGACCAACTCCTGTGGTAATTTTAGTGGTGCTGAGGATGTCGACCACCTCGTCTCTAGAAAACTTGTAACTGTCGTATTATTCCCCTGTCCGGGGTATAAGTCGAAATATGGATGAAAGCACGATTGATGCTGTCGACATCCGCAGAAGTTTTTGTATGCTTCTTCATCTTCCCACACAACAGTCGAATGCCTTGCCATAGGAATCGATTATTGCATCCACTCAGGGGTTGCCTGGTGAATTTCGATTCGTTGCGTTCGATTTCAGCTTTTATTCGGTTGGTAATATGTCGCACGCTTGAGTTATTACGGAATTTGTAGAAGTGTTGCTTGAGTCTTTTTAGAGACTTAAGTTTCTGGGTGGCGATACTGCCATTTGAGACGAATAGTGTTTCTAAGGGGCAGGAGATATCAAAGATTGCGTTGTCGGTCACTGTGGAAAGTTTGACATTGTCATTGAGCAG
>LUCM01008702.1:0-48794 GCA_008360955.1 Fasciolopsis buskii | reverse complement strand
GAATGTCGACCACCTCGTCTCTAGAAAACTTGTAACTGTCGTATCATTGCCCTGCCCAAATATGGTCGGGGTGTAAATGGAAGTATAGATGAAAGCATGATTGATGCTGTCGACTTGTGTCACGAAACAGTCAATTCCGTTTAGCAAGTACGTACAAATAACTTCGGACTTGCCACACCAGAAGGCGTTGATGTATACTGCCACATGGCCTCCAGTATTCCTTTTATCCGAAACTCAGTCCTGCCGATGGAGTCTGGAACTGTCGATCGACATGAGTGAATCAGCGATATCCGGGTTCAGCCACGATTCTTGTATGCAGATGACACAAGTGTGAAAATGGATCGGTGATTGAATTGTGAGGGACAGATCCGACATTTCCGTAACAGAGAGCGGATATTGGTACTCAACAATGCCGGAATGGACATCTTGCTTGGAAGGGTGTATTTAAGGGCTGACTGCCAGCCAGCACGATTGCCTCTTTTAGATGGATAAGATCGTTGAGGTGCTATAATGCGCGATCCCAGTTCATGTTGATAAACAAAAGGGTTTTCAAAAAACAATAATTCCGGTCGACTGTAGCGTCGAACGGAGACCATAATCGAACCAGATATCAGACAAGAAAACAACGAAACACGGATGACACAGAATTGCAGCGCAGCCAGTCAACGAACGCGTGAGTTTCACTTTAAACCAATGACTTTCAGGTAACGTAATCAAGCTGGTATCGAAGCTCACAGCATAATTCTCCGAGTCACTCTACAATACAGGGTTTTCAGCGGTGCCGCTCTTAAAATGAACTGGACGTTGCATAAAACCAAGGACCTTTGTTACTTATCCGGTGCCCGAATCGCCAATAGACAACAAATTGCCTACCTAGCAATCGCACGAGGATAACTTTTCCGTACTGCACTACACTAGACATTAGAGAGGTTCGTCGTGTCAAAAAGAAGTGCTCGCTGAATTATGCAGATGCGACGGGAGTTCACTATGAAACAGCTCATTTCCAAAAGAATTCTTAGTTTCTTCCACCTCTATCCGTATTAAGATGTTACACTTCAAGAGCATCCATTTTTTATTCATTCAAACTGATGAATCATGTATTTGCTTTGCTCACGTGAGGGGGATATTTCTTGGCTATGGTTGTGAGGAAACACCGTGTATGATTCACCAAGTTAGGCTGCACAAATCGAAACAGATTTAGCAGGTTATCTATTCACAGATGGGTCAGACGAAGGATGCTTTTAAGTCACAAACATTTCAATGAAATTGTGTTTACCATGGCGTATGTTCAAGAAAGAAATACGTGATCCACATTCACTGATTCTTGACGGAGTGGATTTTTTCATCCAGCTTATACGTGGACAGGAATGGTTTTGTCCGTATGTTTGTGACGGAGATAGAAAAGTAGGCTCTTCAGAATTACAAAAATCGGAACAAGTTACACACGAAAAATAACATCAAAATTTCCTACGTTTCAGTCTTTATCAACAACTTACATTTCGGGAACCAAATCAGCTTTGAAATAGACTAAAGTCGATTTTATTTTCGTTTCTGGTTCTGTTGTTGATACACATCTTCCGGTTGGATTACTCTGTTTTTCGGGTTATCATTGAGTAACCTTCGGTATACCGTACAGCATTTTCATCCCCAATGGGATGCATCAGGACTGCATATCTACCGAGCCCAAAATGACGGGGAAGCCCTAAACTTGACGCTGCCAAATTGGCTGTCTGTAGCTTGGTGAACTTCACCAAATAACAACACATGTTCCTAACTGATTTCGACGGACATGATCTGCTGGCACGGTGGACATGCACCGACCGCGATCTCTAACACGGGTAAAACAACCGTACAATGCTCCCATGGTTTTTAATGCCCATTTGATAGCTTATATCAGATGGAGACTTATTTCATGAACAGCAAGATATCCTCTACTAACACGGATTATCATCCATTCCTGTCATAATCCCAAAAAGCCGAACTTCGCACTACAACCACGAATTACTTGTAAACTGAAATGAGACCGTCGATGGGAACGTCGAGAAGATAATTTCTTTTCTCAGACGAAGACTAACAGATAGGCAAGATTGGACGCTTTCCACTCATGCAAACGAATTGCTGCCGTTCTTGGCTTCAGGAAGAAAAGATGGTAAGTGGGCTCTTAAAAGCAAGTTACATTAAAAAACTACTATTTTACACTGTAGTTCTTTGATATTTTGTTGTTTTTCCACAGTCCTCTTCAGACATTACATGAACCAGACAATGGATTTCAGCTCTGTTAGTTCACTGACGGTTTTTATTGGTAGAACAAGTGCTGACAGTTTGATAGATTTTCACTGGTATTAGATCTTCCTTTTATTGTTTCAACAGGATATTCTGAAACTATTCTGACGCTCCGGAAGTGACACTCGTAACACTGTTGTTAAGGCTATGAAATAGGGCGTAATTAGGGTGTATAACTTTTCAATTCGCTTCAGCGACCACTGCACGGGGAACTATTTTAGGCCTAGCTCTACTCGCGAAACTGGTGGGGAAATAATAATGGTCGACAAGGGAGGTAAAGTAATTTCAAATCCCCGAATGCCCAGACAAATTTAACATCAAATTTGAGCTACCAGATAAAGCAAAACAATGTCCACATTGCACTTATTTAGCTAGTGGGATATACGAAGGAGTCAAAACCTGGTAGGCATTTAGATAGAGGCGTCACTTAGAAAAAGATGAATTGTTTCTTGAACAAACGCTATAGTTTCAGGTGATCACCTTTTGTACTACCCTTTATGTGATTAAAATCACTGAAAACCCAGGCATTTCCATGCACACCCCGACATGAATCTTTCTGCGTTAGGTAACTATTCTGAGTCTCGTAACTCTCCTCATTTGAGATGCTGTGTACTGACCTGCAACCCTTTGAAATCGGGTTCCGATACAATGCCCGTAGCACAAAAGAATGGTGATCCACACTCGGAAATTAGCTTGCAAGCAAGAATTCGATTCCACTGCCAATTCATTATCGTTTGTTTCTGCTGACTTTGAAAAGGACGGTGAAGTCGAGCAGAACTGGAACGTGGTCTCTCAAACAAAAACAAACTGTTTGTGTTGATGTTCTGTGGTCTCCACTTATTGACCAAATAGTTTGCTAATTGATTCAGCCCAGCGCGATCAACTGATCTGCTCAGGTAAGGTTTCTGCTCAGTTTGTTCATGTACCCAATTATTGTAGTGTCTCACCGGTGTATGGTGTTGCGCTGTTCATTACTTCTACGGTGACATTCGAAGTCTGGATCTGGGTGAAATACATGTCGAATATCGTCTATTCTCTTATGAAACTTGTCCCGTGCTAAAACAGTCGCTGGTTACATTACCGAACAAAAGGTAATTTACTGGCAGACTGACGACAGGTTGCCCTTGTTTGTGAAATTAAAGTGTGTCTTTCAAGTAAGCTCCAGCCCAGAAAATTTAGTTTACTACTATCGGTGTACCATCAAATTCGAACGACAAAGAAAGGAGATCTTCAGGAAAATTTTTTTCAATATTATGAATACTGTTCGTGTCATCACTCACACTCCCGAAATTTAAACATTTGTGCATGAGACATTCAGTTTTGGCATTCGGGTTAAATTTTTAACAAAAGACTGGCAAACTTGTTTTCATTTTCCAGCTACCATTTCCAAAATTTCTGTCTATTCAATCCAGCACACTTGAATCATCGTGGGAATTTTCTGTACTCACAGCATCATAGGGTCACTGATCACCCGAATTACGAAAACCAAATTCTGTTGTTATTCTGAAGCAAGGCGCAAAAGAATGGTGACCGTTCGCCTATTCTAAGTAACTTCAGCTCGATAGCACGGTAGTGTAGCATAATAGGATATCAAATTGGCAAAATGTATAGACCAAAGTCAGCGATGAACTACCGATAACATTTGCTGACCTACTCATGAATAGCAAACCAAGAAGCTTGCTGGTTGCTCTCAATGTCAGCGGCCGGAAAATAAACTGCGACTACTTTTTCACAATTTCCAACTGTTTCCTTTTTTCCCCTGCAACCATTCTAGTCATCATTCTGATGGATACCATCGCAGTTAGGACAGAAATGAGGCACTTTGGCGGCACTGCTTTTGTGCATATATATATATATATATATATATATATAGAGAGAGAGAGAGAGAGAGAGAGAGAGTGGATCGAAACGGCACAATAAACGCCCTCTCACCTCTAGAATATATATATATATGTCACCTCGACTGATGATGAAACGGTTGCAATTAAACTGCTCAGCTCATTGAGCAAACCGATTTCATTATATATATATATATATAGTCTATCCGTTTATTGGAAGACAAACACAAGCAAATGCATATGAACTTCACAGTTTATGTAATTCAGCTAGTAAGCAGAGCAAATTCGTTTTCCAAAGGAAAAGTGATGTGGAAGGCCAAAGATCGTTAACACACAATGGCCTTATGGAACCATTTTCATGCCACTTGTGCTCGGTTTACGTGCACGTCCGTTTGCAAGTCTTATGGTCTCTAAATTTTGTCCAACATCGTCCAGCATGCTCTTCTCCCGTTCACTCTTAGATGAGTATGGGGACTATCTGGAAACTGCATGTCGGTACTCCAACGTGGAATGCTGGACATGCAGTACACCTGCAATGTAGTGCCACAGAGCAATCAGCACCTTGTCAAACGGATTCCATATCAAATAGATGTCCGACAGAGTGGCAACAAAGCGCCTAGATTTATTCTGGCAATGATCATTTAAGGGTTCTTTTAGTTACCAAGGCGCTAAAATGTCAGAGCCAACTGATACATAAAAATGCACATTTTTCCCTAATGTTTCAGCAACTGGTTTGTCTCTGGCGAAAAGATTTACACATCCACTTACTCATTCTCATTGTTTAATTCAGATCAGTTGTTGAATAGGTGTAGCGCAAACTGCAGGTTAACCAAATAAACAAGAAATCACTTAGTGATTTGAGAAAATCTTTACTGCACACAAGCCACGATGGAACGTCAAAAGTTTCCGAAACCAATGTTCATCGGGCCCTATTTTACTTGCAACGAGTGAACAAAAACCCAAGTGTCGACCATTTTAAAGTTTGACAGAGACTGCGGGGCATTTTGTGTTTGCCAGTAAGATAAAGTGTTTTTGAGCTTCAGATGCACTCTGGTGAATAATATTAAATTATCCGTTTTTTCAATTTAATTTGCACTAATTGTCAACCGTTGGAGTCCGTTGATAATATTGTGAAATTCAGTCCATATTTATTAGAATTTTCCAACGAGTTGTATGTCCATCGGCCATATGGTCGACGGATGTTTTGACTAATGGTCAGTGCCCTTCGTAATTACGCAAATGGCACATTCATATTGGGTTTCTACCTATGCAGTCATTTTGTTTAACCACACTTACAAAATGATAAGCAAAGTTAATGTTAAAACCTTTAATTTTTCTGTAAGTTTTATTCATTGTGGCAAGCATTTATCATTCCAGACATGATACCATCCTTGTATGCTTTGCTGTCCCGGAAAATAGTTCTAACATTTTCGATTGTGATTTATGTTCATGAAATTTTTTGTTGCTTCTAACAGGGAATTTTTAAAGCCATAAACTCAGATACTTTATTTCAGTACAAAGTGTCAGGCCAGTGAATCGCACATGTAACGTTTTGGTAGGATTTTTTAATTTCATTAGGCAGTGTTAACAGTGGGGCACTAGAACGGGTTTTGATTCCATTGCGAAAGCGTTTTTTCGACTGATCATCGGGTTCAGTGGCTGATAAACAACAAGCTTTAAAGACATCATTCGGACCCTAATGAGTTCACTAAAGTCAGGATTCAGTAAATTAGATAGGTTCAATAATTTGCACTCCACATTCTACCTCACCGTACTAGCCAACACACAATTCATTGCGATTTTTGTCCTCTACTGCTTTCTGATGTCAAGTTATTCATTTCCTGTTGGTCTAGTCTTTCAGTGGTTTTACTGTAACGGTTGCTTCCTGTCATGGTGCAATAAATTAAAACTGTTTCTTCTTAAAGGCATTTGTTTCGGTATTCACAATGAGCACATGAAATCCCCCGTGACCTATGCGTTTAAGAAAGGTAAACTTTTACCAATAAGCTTCGGACTTGAGCACGTTATTGTTCTAGAAAATGTAAATGACATCGCAAAGTGACCAACAGTTGTATCTTGCTTCTCGGGCAACATGCATGCAAACAATGTTGTTGAGCGTTGGTGGCGTGCTCACAGAAGTTTTCATTTCGAGGACAGTGATAAATGTACAGAGCTTTTCTACCATTCTACTTTCAACCGAGGAACGAAGAAACAAAAATAGGAGATAAGAAAAGCTTCATTTATTGGCAGATGGTCAGTCTTCTCAGAAATGTTCTAAAGGACAAGGGAAAGATGTGTTTTAAGCCATTTGTTTGATGTCATATTCATCTGGACTGCCAGTATGCGCAATACAGGAAATTCCAGAGAAAGGGTGCTAGATTTGAGTAAAGTGCAATAGTCCTTTGTGCTGCATCTGTGAGATCAAACTATCAATCCATTTAAACTGATGGGTATTAAGCTTTTGCTCCAAACCGACCCCGCTTGTCAAATGGCAGTCCACAGCCAAACGTCTCGTCGAAACATACCCCAGTTCCATGCAGCACACCAAGTAAGGATAGAGGAATACATGAATCTATTAACAGAAGAATATCCAGTTCATTACATTTACGAAATGCAGATCTTTCTCTAATTTTCTACCTCTGAGAATCTTTCTGAATCGTATGCAACTAACCCTACTCTCCCACCGCGGTCAAGAACCATTATATCCGACTTGTCCAACAAACTTCCGCGAGTATAGGTAGTGTTCTTTTAATCAATTCTAGTCAAGGAGCGTTTTCAACGCTTCACTTTTTGTCGAGCGAGGACGACAGAACTCCTTAGCTGTGTGTCAATATAAATCTAAACGGTGGAAGAAATCAAAAAGTGACTGGTTGTTTTCAGGCAGCAAGGCCACCTGTAAAACGACCACGGTTTGCTTCTGTTATCTTTGTGTTTCGTTGCATTGAATGATCCCCTCTTGTTCTGAAATGCAGCGACTGACGGAAAACATTTGCCTATGCGGAAATAGAACAATTCGTGGCCACGGGTGCCTATCCATCAGAAAATAATGGGAGATTTGTTCAGCGCTCTCCGGCCAGAACAAAGAATGTAAATGCACCCAATTTATACTCTGCAGGTAACCACTGCTGTGTTGCTTAGTGTCAGTAGCAGTCACGAAATGCGACAGCCGACATCCACACCGGCTGACAGCTTTCTATAGGGAATTGGGCGGTAGACACATTATTTTGCTCACTGAGAAATAATAACCGTAAATGAACAGTTATGTGGTTCACGACCACGGATATTCAAGGGATGCAACTCAATTGTGACATAAAGTGCAAAGAATGGCGTGGCCAAGAAATTATTTGGTGGATAACTTTTCACCATGTATACTGAGCAGTTTGTTGAAGATAGGACGGTATCAATGCAATGCCAAACCAATGGAAGCAGAGGGTGCATGTCCGATTTGAAAAACGAAATCGAATCTTTGATAGGGCTTATGGTGTATGAATTGTCAGGTGACTGATTTCGCGGCACATGACTGCAGAAGTAATTGATTTAATTAGGTAGCAGGAAGAATACCAAATGAAGGACTTCTGGCAGACAGCTCTGCTGTCGCCCGAATGGCTACCGAGCCCAATCTACAAGGGCTTGATGCATGTTTTCTACTCAGAATCTCGAGCTTTGGCGTGTTAGTTCCATCACATCAAAAATGAATTTCACAAGTCAGTTAATAAACCTTTTGTTTGGTTCACTTGCGTGCACCCCAGAGAATATGAATCAGCCTCACACTACACGTATCGACGTTCGTGGTTAACTGGGCACAACTGCTGACTCCGGTCTTTCCAGCCACTGCTTTTAATCAACAGAAACACATTTTCCTTCGATGGGCATAACTTCTCTTCAGTTCTGCATCGACTCATCTCATTCCCGCTTGTTCACCAAAGTCGGTATTTGCACCTACATCTACCAAAATGTTGTCTCCACCCAACTTTCACATCTTGATTCCTTCGATCAAAATCTTCAATTAAGGACACTAAAAATTAGTGGATTTTAAGCCGTTTACTGCTTCCTTAATAGCAAAATTCTTCCGAACAGTGAAGTATCCTATTCAAACAGTGAAACACTTTACAGCCTTCATTAAGTAGTTGAATTCCTAATAGCATCCCAGTCTTAGCGACCAGTCACACAAAAATGCCCTCGTTCTTACAAACAACTGGCTACATATTATTTACTTTTCAGTCTCCTCGGTGG
Organism: Fasciolopsis buskii; assembly: GCA_008360955.1. Lineage (NCBI taxonomy): Eukaryota > Metazoa > Platyhelminthes > Trematoda > Plagiorchiida > Fasciolidae > Fasciolopsis > Fasciolopsis buskii. The sequence goes on along the minus strand of LUCM01008702.1, from coordinate 40,440 downwards.
CGTCTGACAATTGTTTCATCTCATTTTTCACCCCATGCTACTACTGTCTACTGGATGAAACTTTCTGCTTTTGCATTTTTACTGATTTTGATGACCTTTCTGAATTTCAGACTTCTTACCCTTGGAAGTGTTGTTTTTATCTGACACTTCCTTTCCTATTTCTAATCCCACTGAGACTTGTCTTCAGTTTACGATTTTTGGCGTTAAACAATTCGTCAAATCCGGTAAATCATGACCTTCTGCTCAGCAGAGCACGCTTGCAACCGCGCTGTTCTTTCGCCAGAGCACACCACGGGGGCGCCACGCGTTTGATCAAAACTTGCCGAGAACCTTTTGTGCAACATGAGAAAGAATGCTCACTCAAAATGCGCAATTCTAAAGATCGCCTCGTACGCAACAAAGCTGACTGAATAGCCTCGTCCGCCACCGCCCGCCGGTCATTCTTTAATATTCATCCTGCAACTTTGCCTCCCATTCGTAATTTCTTGGGCTTTTGGGGTATCTAAGAAAGAGGAGATTTTCCCTCAGTTTGTCTTCATTTCTGTGTTGTCTGTCATCCTACAGTTTCGTCTTCTTCTCTTGCTCCTAACTACGGTTTTTTACTGTCATTGCCAGAAAGATCGATCAATTTATTCTTATTTCGAAGCTTCAAAACCTTCCAGTCCTGATGGTATTTCGCCCATCGCTTATTTCTTCCGTCTTTCCTAATCAAAATGCTCGTCCTTTTTCATGAAGAAAGGCAGCATTTATCTCTGACCTAGAACAATAAAACTCTCCTGACCCCGACCATCGTCCAATCATTCTTACTTTCATCATCTTGAAAGTTTTTAAAAGGTTATCTCTGACCAGGTGCTTCTCTTTCATAAGCCTCTAGGTTTGCTGAATGAATGTCAATAATGATTCCACTCGTGTCGCCTGATGTTTGTCCACTAGCTATCGTCTCACTCCAGGCAGACTGCATTCTCGACTTCTTTAAGACCTTTGACCGGGTTTGTCACGAAGGTTTGATGTCTAACAGTCTTCTTTCGGGTTTCCTTTGGCTGCCTTTTCGTAGATATCATGTTTCCTCAGCAAACGAACCACCTTCGTCTGAGTCAATGAGGTTCTGTCTCGAGGGTTCCATGCTTGGGCCTGCCCTTTATCTTTTACTTATTAGTGATCTCGTATCAACCTTCAACCCGCTTCACAGGCTTGAGGAAGCTATCACAAGCTCGTTTCCTATCTTAATGCTAGCCAAGCCAAAGACAATATCGACCAGGATCATACTGTTCTCAGTGCACCACTTAGTTGTGTTCAAGGACTATGACAACCACGTCTGTTTCGAAGTTTATAGGACCTCTCCTCTATCTACGTTATTGAAGCATCCTTTTTTTCTTCCTCCCACTGATATCTGACTCGATTTCTGTTCATTCCACGAGGTTAATCTTCACCACGTGGATCATCCTTAAATTCCTCCGTTTGTTAGTCTCCATCTGCATCAGGAATCACCTACTAGAGTGACTGCAAATTTGGTTTTCTTTTGCACACCAAACATGGTTATCTACGGGCTCACGTTCCTCTTCGCAAAAAGCTCAAATCTGCCCGATACTTTAATAATGTCTGGGCAGGGTTTCTTTTTGTGTTATTTCTCTTCATGATAGGGTTAGGCGAAAGACCCTCCCATTGACCAGCAGCCCCCTCTGACCTAAGACCTGCGGTATCTTCTCTATCAGCGGAAAGGTATTGCACAACCTTGGTTTCTGTTCCCTCGAACAAGCTTCATCTGCTCTTTTCCCTATGACTTCCTCAGTTTTTTCTCGTCCTTAGTCTACCGGTCACTCTTACTATGTTTTTATCCCCAGATGTCAGAATTCTTTTTTCAGTCTTCCTTTATTCCCCTAAATATGCTTTTCTTCCATTTTCGTTATTTAAGCCAAATTGCAACGGCTGCTTCTAAAACTAGAGGCAGTAAACTGAATCTTACATGAATGCTCCATACGTGCATCCGCTTTAGCGCATTCCTCGTGACTTTGAGTTTAACCCTTCTTTCAGTAAATCATTTTCTGTAAAATCAATGTGGCAGAGAACTCACTCGAACGTTACTACTGTGGAGATTCACTTTGCCAGTCGAAATATCTAGGAAATGCTGCTTTGCGTCATAGTCTTTACAAAGCTGACAACTCAAATAATCGTGCGTGTATTACGTCAACGTTTGCAAAGAGTAACGTCCGGTCTTACTAGTTTGCTAAAAAAAGCATCAGATCGCCTGCAGTCAGCATCCATGGGTCGAGTTTCGTTATGTCGTAATTAGTTTGAATTTAAACATTTGGGTACAGAGTTATTTTTGGAAAATGAACAGTCTTTTGTTACTTCTGTTCGATTTAAAATATTTAAAAATTGGAACATTTAAAGCAAAAAATTGTTTGTTTTTGCTGCACTATCTGAATGGACAAAGTGGTACAAATTTTTCTCTTTTCTATTAGCATTGAATGAAAGAATCAAATCTATCAATGAATTTGTTTCTTGAATAGTCTTTCATTGAAATAGACAAATTAGTACAGAAGTTTTAAATAACCCACAGTTCTTCTTCACATTGTGCGTTTTGTCCATTTCGGGTCACTCAGAAATAGGTTCTTGGGAAGCCGCCTACGTGTCATCAGGCTATTTTACGATGTTTAAAAATCGCGTGTTTGCATTTTGACAAACTCTCAACACGGATTCATACATGCGCCTTTATAAATTTGTTAATCACCTATGCCGATTCGAGGAAATACTCAATGATTACAAAAAGCCACAATAGGACATTATGGCCGAGCTAAAGGTTAGAGTACCCGGAAAATACCAGAAGAATCTAACAAAATTATCAACTGCTTCTTGAAAGATTTTAATTTTCGTGTTATTTTACCGGAAACAGTTCGACAATCGCCTTGATTTCTCAAGGACACCACTTAAGAATCTTTTGAGAAAATGTTTTCTGATTCGGTATACTTAGTTTTGGAACACAAAGGTGAGTTTTCTTACATATCTGTTTCACCAGAAATTTTATGATCCATAGCACCGAAAAACTCCTTTCACCTACAACGCCTCTTCGAATCGACTGCCCTGTGAATACCAAGTCCTAATGTAAAGTTTTACATCTAGAACAATTAATGCTAAGTAAACACTGTTGGCTCCTGGTATCTGAAAATTAGCCCAAACTGTCACACAATACTATACTTCAAGTATAGTTTGAAAATTTGTTTCAGAAATTGTAATGAACCAATAAGAACCATCAAATCACCGCCAAGTCACGCAGCAACAAACTGTCTCAGCCATTTCAAAATAAATTTATCACTGCCGAATTGCGCTAATGATGGTTCCTAATCAGGGATGAAACAGCTGTCCCGTGGTTCCATGATTTCCTATAAACAAGGTGAGCGTTGTAATCACGATGAATTATTTCACCAAATGAAAATATCTACTTACTCACAGGGTGACTTAGCATGTCCCTTGTTGGTTGCGTGGACCGGGAATTAAAAAAGTGTTTCTCGCAAACCGTTCATCACAAAATATGAAAAAAGCAACTAGTAAGGTTAGTCACTCTAAAGAATTTTGAAAAGAAATTCGAACCAACTGTTGACGTTTCCTCCGTTACGTACCATCCAATCATTACCAAATGCATTATCTGGGACAAATCCCGTTTTTTGTTTTATCTCATCAATTTAGCTGTATCGTTGACACAACCTAGAATCTCGCCGTTGCTACAAGCATGGGTCTGCCGTTGGCTGACTTCGTTTGATGCCCTCTGTCGTTCATGTGGTTTGTTGTCAGAAGGAGGAGTAACAGGACCCGAAAGTAATGCTGTTGGGGTTTGATTATTGTACAAAATTAATTTGTTCCAAGTTGTACGGTAGCAGTTTGGATTCGCCTTTGTTTGGATCTGGGTTAATGTGGTCGTCATGCTTCCCTCAAACGTTTGCTTAAGGGGCTTACAATTACACCATCTAAACGGGTAGCTTTTCCTTAGTTTCGCCAGCAATGGGTTGGTTTAAATTTAGTGTCAAAGAGCTGCGCTGTCTCCTGTTTGGGATAGCAACCTTAATCGTTCTGCCATGGTTTCCAACTTTCACCATTGGAGTCCTTCAAAGCTCCACACGACTTACTGATTGTTAGTCCATAAGTACGAAAAGCCTGGTACAGAAAATTTCGATGTTTCCTGAAAAACAAAATCACCTATTATTTAGTCACCTGTTCAATTACACAATGCTCATTTGCAGATCAACATATTCCAAAGCGAACACAGTTTGGAATGGCCTTCTTAGTTCCCTGGAAGCCGCATGCACCAAAATTGTGCGCACGTAGGCCGGAAGAAGCAATCCTGCGTCACGTTTCAATCTAGACTTTTATTCACATTGGTCAGCCCACTGGCGAGCAACTTGCATTTACCCGAAGGACACTTGAGTTTGACCTAAACAAACAAATCTAGCACACTAAGATGACTCTCAACTGTGTTTAAACAAGTAAGCGATCGATCGTTGCCCGGTAGTAAGACATTACAGATGGATAAACAAAGTTGGTTATTTCTATCGTGACATGTCTAGGTAGCGATTTCATACAGAAGGATTTAAAATGTTATAATTGGTAATATGAGAATAATTATTTTCATTGTGCTTTGTCACTCAAAATCTTCCGTGGTTATTTTCTGTTTTCACAACCGCAGACTTTGTTCTCTAAGCAGTCTCAACTTTTATCATTTATGCTCGAAAGTAATCTATCGACAGGATCTGCGTACTTCGTTCTATATATATATATATATATATATATATATATATATATATATATATATATATATGCAACGCAAATTCAGATACCTATATTGCGCTTTTCTTTGTAAGAATATTCGAGGATTTAAAGATAAACACATATGTAAATACTACAATGGATATTAGTAGAAACGCAACAAGTAAAAATGCAAAGACCACTGTAAATTTGTATAAACGTGAGTAAATTTACAGATGTAGAATCAGTCATCGAAGCATTCTTAAATCTGAAAACGTGATTCTCTACTGAATCATTCAATAAATAGGAGACAGACAATCCACAAATATTGTGCACCTGAATTCTGGTCCTTGTTGCAAACCAGAAGTGGTAAGGCCGAAGCGTCTTCAGACGAAATCACCCAATTGTCAACTACATGAGTATAGGATAAATTTGGACGTTTCCACCTTCTCTCGGATATTTCGTGGTCTATCAATGTAAATGGTGTAACAGTTGCCAATCGGAATGAGATCGGGCTACAGGCGGAGATTCTTGTGTGTTGGTTGCAAATCCGGATGGGTGTGTGATAAAAATAATCATTGGCAATGTTCATTCCAATGAGGCGGAGAATGGATGTTGTTCGAGGTGAAATAATGGGATACGAAGAATCCAATGAAGATGCGGTGTTTTTTTATATGTGTTGTCTGTTGTTTTTGTGGCTGTGGCGAGCTTGGTATTAAGTTTTGAAAAGAATGATGCAGCTAAAATTGTGTTCCGGCCTGTGCGAAGTAGTGTGGGAAGTCAGTTAAACTTTTTCGGGGTGTTGGTAGATTTTAAATTGAGGATTGGTGGGTGTGTGGGGTGGGGTGATGGTGGTATTTCGAGGACCGGGTGTTACTATTATACCACTCAAAATTAAGCCAGACATTGAAATAACTGAAGTATTTTGCCTTAACTGGGTCTAATAGTCATGGCTGATTACGAACAGAAAATTTTCGTTTAGTTGAGATCTTGGCTTACATCAATGCTGGCCCTTCCTCAAGTCGATTTGGGCGCGCTGCATTGATACCGTGAAACTGGGTGAGAAAAAGTAAAATCTTTGGGTATTGCGATTCAGCAGATAAAGAACTGATTTCAAACATGGGTGGATTTACAATTTTGTGCTTAAACTTCTCCACCCTTTTAAAGCAATCAAGACAACCATTTACGTTATATTAAACAAAAACTATGCCAAGAGCAAAATTCACGTGGACGAAGTCAATCATATCAGAAAGTAGCCACAAAGTTACTTATATTCGCATTAAAAATTGACGATGGAAGTTCTCCTCTCTAATACTGTGGCAGAATATTTTCGACATTCCACGCACTGTCGTCCAGATAGAATTGGATAGGTGCAACATCATATGGTGAAGTTGAACAAACGGTTCAGGGGCCTGCCCGGCAAGGTAGCGTAATGGCTTAAGGCGCCGTAATCGTTTCGATCAGAATCGTTACGGGCCTGGGTTTCGGCGTGCCCAGTTCGGGCCCAGCGGTGGATATGCCTGCGGGATAATTCCTAACAAGGATGAAACAGCATGCCACAGTGGCTTCCATGGTTTCTTTATGGCGAGTTGAGCCCCCCGATTGATCTCACAGATGGTGAATTATCATTGAGAAATTGGAGTATTTACTTGCAGACCGCGTCAAGTTTCACCAGATATGTAGTATGAATCAGTCGTACAACAGAGTAGGAAAGGTAATTAACCCACACAATAATGAGAAATGTCGAGCCCATGAGTTTAAGTGCCCGTTAATTTTGTCGTTGGATCCATGGCATATGGTGACCTAAAATACACTTACAAAATGGACACCTCTAGAAGAAAATTCTCCGACGAAGTCGTCCCGTTTTCTTGCACCCGCCCAAAAATGGTTCCAGCTTTGACACCGGAGAACAAAAGCTAGAAAATATCCTTACCACGGATCAAAAGAATATGCACTCCGGATAGAAGCAATTTTTAAATAGTAGATAACGGGAGATATTTACATTTCATTTCCTAAGAAGTGTTCGAGTTAGTAAAAAGACGGCAGCGTCTGTGAACGAAGTTCCTTGTATCTCTGCCAAAATTTATTGGACTGAATTATCCGAAGTAAAGCTTTTCCCCAGTTCTGGACGCAACTCGAGTAAAATCCACAAACTTGTGTCGAGGGCGTTTCCTACTTATGATCCACACTTCAGCCTGAATTTTGAATTCTTTTCGAAAAAAAACCATGTTCCATATCTTTAGAGTGCATAATTGAAGGGACGGTTTTTCTAACTTCTTGAAGTATGAAGTAAAATCAATTTTACTCTGGAGCTGCGGGATGTCAAATCGAGAACACCAAAAATTACTTTAAGGGATAAATGGTTCGCCCACGTATTATCACTGTTTATTGATAGCTCGATTCCTAGCATAAGGGGCCAGATTGCTCCGAATTAATCTCATTTTGTTCTTCTTGAAGATTTCGTGATGCGTCATGGTTAGGAGATAGATTTAGTGGTTGAAGAGGAATATCTTTTAAATTGCAGGCATATTTGTTCACTAGATACTTCCTAAGGGTGTGTTGTTTTATCAAAGGATTCACCACTTCTTACTGAATAAAAGGAATGCAAAATGAAGTATTTGCTTTAGAAAATTGCTGCCGCACTGGGCGAGAAGGGGGGAAAAAAAAAAAAAACTGTTTTGTTCAGCGGCTAGGACCCCCGTTTTGTCGCATGAGTTTCGACGTGACCTATAAAAATATATATATAATGTATATATTTCAGCATATGCTAATCCAATTCAAAGGGTATTCAGTTCTAAGCCTGCACATGCATGAGACGTGAATTATGAAAGTCGTCACACAGGGCCGCCGGGTTACTTCAGTTAATGAAAGTTTTTTGTCACGCAGGTCTTGATAGACGAAATAAGTTTTTCCGCATCTGAGAAAATTTCGGTAAACTTAAATTATTATTTTCTTTTGGGAAAATATATCCGACTAACCAACATTAAAAGGTTCTTAATTTGGACATTCACAGTTTCTGTGACGCAGGAAGTTACGCTTGCTCGGAAAAATGCCATCACCTAAATTTTTCACCCTCGAGAAGTGATAAGTTGATCAGCTAAAAACAGGTCATGTGAATATTCAAGGGTATTAGGCTTCGAATGAAGTAGTTTCTTCTCATTTCTAGTTTATTTGCTAACCAGTGGTTTGGTACTTTCATTGGTTTAACCTGGCATATGGTTAACTCATGCTAAAATCCAGTGAAATAAACGAGTATATGATCTCACACTGATCGCAACTAGCTGAAACATAGACTTCAGCGAAATCGTACCGTCCAATTCACATTACTTTAGTTCTGTTTGATTCAGTTCAGCGACTTTTATGTTTATTTAAGTTCATTTCAGTTCAGATTATTTACGGGAATGCTCAGTGCGATTCCGCGGAATTTTATTTCGCTTCACTTCATTTAAGCGAAATTTTGTTCATTTACGTTCAGTATTGCGGGATTACTTTTCAGTTCAAATCAGCGGACTGTGGGTTCCTTGCTTCTGAAGTTGATTTCAGTTAAGTTTATTCCAGTTCACTTCACTTTGGTTCAGTTCCGTCCATTTCAGTAGAGTCAAGCGAAGGTTTACTTCTGTTAAATTCAGTTCAGATCATTTCATTTCTGTACCGTTTAATTCAGCGAGTGACCTGTTTAGTTAAGTCCATATCAGTTCGGCGAATGTTCAGATAAGTACAGTTTAGTTTAGTTAAGTACAGTTCAATGGTTGTTCATTGCAGTTCAGTTCAGAGAAATATCATTTCAGCTCCTATCATTGGAATTTCACTTTATTTCATTTCAGTTACGTTCATTTTATTTCAGGACATTTCAGTTTTCATCGCTTCAGTTCAGTTCACTTCAATGCAGGTCAGTATAGCGAATGTTCAATCCAATTCAGTCGATCGAAATTTCATTTTAGTCCACTTCGGTATATTTTAGTCGAATTCATCTAGGTCAGTTCATTTCAGTTCATCCCAATTCAATTCGCTCACTTCAGCGGACTTTCACATTGGTTCAGGAAACGTCCAGTGCACTTCACTTCTTTTCAGGAAAACGTTCTCTTTATATCAGTTCATTTCATTCCAGTTTATTTTATTTCAGTTTGTTTCTGTAAAACTCAGTTCAGTTGACTTTATATATACTTCAACACCGTTCAGTTCCGTTCAGCTCAGGTCCGTTCACTACAATTCAGTGCCTTTCCGCTCATTCCACTTCAGCTCATTTCAGGTCATGTCACTCAAGTCCAGTTCAGCTGATGTTTAGTTGAAGTCAGTTTAGTTCAGTTCAGTAAATTTCAGTTCGGCGAAATTTCAGCTTGTTTAATTTCTGTTCCGTTCCGTTCGCCGAATGATTATTTCAGTTTGGTTCAGTTCAATTCATTTCATTTCATTTCAGTTCAATTCAAATCTCTTCAGTTCATCTCATGTCAAGTCAGTTTATTTCAGTTCATATCACATTAATTCTGCTCTGCAAATTTTCAGTTCTGTTCAGTTCATTTCCGGTCACTTCTGTTCTAATCTCATCAGTTGTTCTCAGTATCGCTCAGCGCAGCGAATATTCTCTTCAGTTCAGTGAACTTTCCGTGCACTACAGATAGTTCAGTTCAGTTCACTTCAGTGCACTTCAGTTCAGCTCGGTTCAGTTCAGGGACATTTCAGCTCAGTTCAGATCAGTCCACTAAACTTCAATTCAGCGAATGTTGTGTTCATTTGAAATATGCAAATATTCAATTCAGCTGAGTTAATAGCAGTTCAGTTCGATTTCACTATCGCCTACATTTATTTCACATCAGTTTGCTGCATTCGAGCGAAAATGCATTTCACTTCAGTTCATATCAGCTCCGTTCTGCTATTTTCTGTTCAGGCAATTCAATTCAGTTCAGTTCATTTCACTTCTGTCCTGAACCGATCAATTCACTTCCGTTTATATCAGTTGAACACATTTCAATTAATCTCATCCAAGTGCATTTCAGCAAATGTTTCCTTCGGTGCAGTTCGTTTCAATTCACTTAAGCTCAGATTTGTTCATTTCAGTTCAGTGCACTTCCGTTCATTACACTTCAACTCATTGTAGGTCATATCACTCAAGTTCAGTTCAGCTAATATTCAGTCGAGGTCAGTTTAGTTCAGCTCAGTAAATTTCAGTTCAGCGAAGTTTCAGCACAGTTCAGTTGTATTCAGATAAGATCAGTTCAGCAAATCTTCAGGCCACTTTAGTTGATTCCAACTCATTTCAATTGCTTTCAGTTCAGCCGAGTTTCGGATTACTTTAGTTCTGTTTAGTTCACTTCAGTTCATGAAATTTTCAGTTCAGTTTAATTCACCATTGCCCCTTACCGTTCAGTCCGGCTGAGTTTAGTTCAGTTCTATTCGGCGAATGTTCATTTCATTTCACTTCAACGATGTTCAATTTACGTACGTTCGTTTGTGTTCACTTCAGTTCATTTCACTTCAGTTCAGTTCAGAGAATATTCAGTTCAGTCCAATTTCAGTACAGTTCATTTCAACTTATTTCAGTCCACTTCCGTATTGTTCATTTCAGTTCAGCGTATGTTCAGTTCATTTCAGTTTATTTCTATCAAGATCAGTTCAGTTTACCGCAAGCTCAAACCAGTTCAGTTCGGTTCATTCCTGTTTCTTGCACTGCAGTTGAGCTCAGTACAGCTCAGTTCATTTCAGTTCACCGATGCTCGCGTCATTTCAGTTCACGTCACTACACTTCAGTTCAGCGACTGTCGAGTTCAGTTCAGTTGAATGAATATTCAGTTCAGTTCATTTAAACTCAACAGATTTTTCGTTTATTTCAAGTCATTTCAGTATATTTTTGGTTCACTTCAGTTCAGTTCTGTTCAGTTCATTTCAACATGTTTTCAGGTCAGTTCAGTTGCTTACATTTCAGTTCAATTCATGTCACTTAAAGATATATTTAGTTCCTCTCATTAGAGGTCACTTCGATTTAATTAATTTCATTATAGTCCAGTTCAGTTCATTTCAGTCAATCTCTGTTCAGTTTAGTTCCGTTCCGTCAGGCATACGTTAAATTAAGTTCAGTTCGGTTCTGCATATTTTCAATTGAAATCACTACAGTTGTGTTGAGTTCAGCTAATTTCCGCACATTTTCACTTTATTTCAGTGCAGCTCAGTAGAGTTCACTTCAGTTCAGTTCAGTTCAATGCAGTTCAGTTCATTTCTGTCCACTTTAGCATATTTTCAGTTCAATTCAGTTCGGCAGATTTTTCGCTTCAGTTCCTTTCACTATATTTTTAGTTTAGATTCTTTCCTTTCAGTCCCGTTCGTTTCCGCTCACTTCACTAATGTTCAGGTCACTTTGGTTCAACACTGTTCAGTTCATTTCAGAATATTTCCAGTGCAGTTCAGTTTAGATCAGCATATTTTCTGTTCCGTTCAATTCAGTTCTGCTCGATCCAATTCGTCATATTTTCAGTTCACTTCAGCTCTGTGCAATTCAGCATTTTCTTATTTTCAGTTCAATTCATTTCAGTTAAATTCAGTGCATTTCTGTTCTGCTCAGTTCGCTTTACGTCACTTATGTTCAGCTTTGTTCCGTTTGTCGAATGTTGCTTTCAGATGACCGATGTTCATTTCCGTTTTTTTCATTTCAATTGCGCAAACGTTCGGTTCAGTTTCGTTCAGTTTACTTCAATCCAGTTTGCTTTTATTCATGTACGTCCTGTACCGCTGAGCTCAGCTCAGTTTTGCGTAAGTTGTTTTCTGCTGAAATCATAGAAATTTCCGTTTTCCGTGTTTTACATTGAGTTCAATTCAGATGAGTTTATTTCCTTTCAGTGCTTTTCATTTGATTCTATTTCAATTCCATTGTTTCCACCGGCATTTCTTTTCATTTCTGTTTACTTCCTTTTCCTTTAGTTCATATTTCTTTCCTCTAGTTTATTTCGTTTTATTCTTTTCCTTCTGTTTTAATTCGTTTACTTCGTGTTTTTTACTTTTGTTCATGTGACGTTTCTTCTTGCAGTTTGTCCAATGTGTCAAAATGGCTTGCGGTGTTTTATCGGTGTTTTACCTCGCTCGTTTCTTCCACCTCTGTGGCTTTTAACGTCTTCGTTCTATCCTTGACTTTTCAGTGCCCTGCTTCTATTACTGAGAAATGTGTCCTTCAACACTTGCACAAAAAAGCCAATGACAAACGCAAACTATTTGGAAAGAATGGTCTGGTTATAGGCGAATCATGCGCTTACGCACAAAAGCGGAAGAATCCCGATTGTTGAGATTTAATCGGCTGACACATTTTGGGAGGCACTTGAACTTCACTTTCTCTCTAAACTGCTATTCTAATTTGGTGGTTGCCCACAATGTCCACAACAACATTTTGCCGGGTCGCATCACTTGAATTGCGCGCAGGCTAGCCTTTGTAGATGCATGTACCGCATTATGATATCATATGATGAGGTTGTTCATGAATATCTCCTGGTCTTCCAACATTCTGGCACTGGCAGATAACAAGAATTCGGTCATACCAAGTTCTCTGCTGAGCTGTTCGTGGGGTAAGGGGCCGTATGCAGCTGTTCAGGTCCAATAAGATCCAGCCAACATTTCAATTCAGTTCCACAAATCTATGTCTCGTTATCTTTATTGAGGGCCTGTGGGATTCTTTCGCAAATGGAACATTTCCTCGGGACTTGATTACCAAATGATGTTTCTGCTCTCTTGATGAGCACATCGGGCCATTTATAGTAGAAGCATATCAGCATAAAGCGAAATGTTAGTCCACGAATGGACCACAGAGTTTTACCTGGATGAGTCACCGTGGAAAGTTACCACGGATTTCAACTGGTTTTTGCCAAAAGATTTCAACCAAATATGCCTCATAGTTCTTGGCCGTTGTGTGGGTGTCCGGTTTCAATTTTGGCCACCGATACACCTCTTGTGCCAAAGACCCCAGCTTCCGTACACCAAAATGGCCTTCAAGCGAATCTTCGACAACTGCTTTGCGAAGGGTAAATAGGTTTACCGGTCCGTCATCAAGACATAGTACGCTATCTGGCTATATACTGAAACTTTCCCGATGTGTGAAAAACTGGATATTTCAGCTCCACTACTGGGTGCCATCCCTTCTTAATGATCGATATGACCGGGGCAGTAAAGTCTTATGAACTAAAACAAGTCGATCCTCGACACTGGCTTGACCGGTGTAGTGAAGTAACCTTGTTCAGTTACAGAAAATCCTGAGTTCGGATTGCAGAATAGCTTTTCCGGGTCGATGCACAGCGCTCTAGTATTCCGTCGAAGCGCTATTTAATCTTTAAATCACTTCACCTGTGGACCCAGCCCAAGATTTTTCTGGATTGAACAGGAAATAAAGAAATTAATTATCAGTATCAATCTTGAACTTTGGGCGATATAGGCTTTTGAGAATTCAGCAAGCCACCAGGACTAAGGCCAGAGCATTTTCGATGTTCATGAATAGCCTGCACCTGTTGAATCAGGTAGATCTGAGATAAAAACAACTGGACATTCCTTTTCCGAAACGGCTCCAAATTCCACCGCTGTTGCGTCTGCGATCGGCGTGATAGCTTTGCTCGGTCCAAACCGGGATAGCGTCCGACGACCATCTGTGTCCTTCACCAATTGGCGCAAGGTTCTCTTGCACTCCTCTGTCCCTTGCCACTGATCTGATAAATGACCTGAGAATAGTGTTTCTTCTCCTGTTGCAAAATTGAAGATGAATCGAGCGGTGTGCTTTACAAGTCCAATAATGGAATGTTGATGTGCCTGATCTCCCATAGACTCCATTCCTACCAGCGGCTTCAAACACATAGGATCTAGTTCACAATCGGTAGTAATGATTTGAAAGCCAAGGGATTCCTACTCTGATGAAGGCATTCGGCCGGATCAGCGGAATGAGTACGGATTTCAACCGTGAATACGTTCTTCGCTAATGGCACCAAAAATAACGATGCCAGTTGATAGCCCACCTTTCCATCCAACTATCGCACCACCTCATCAGTGGTCGCTCAGAACACTTTAGGTGCCACTTTGAAACCGAACGGAAGAAAGTTGGACTGGAAAACCCCATGGTGTATTAATTGCAGTGAACGACTTGGATTGTTGCGACAGTGGAATCTGTGTAACTGTCGGGTCGAGTTTCGAGAATCATCGGTTGCCGAGTGTTGTCTTCATAAAATCCTCAGGCTGCTTGGTAGCAGGAGCACAACTGCATAACCGTGAGTCGAGAGTTGGCCGGTAGTAGCCGCAATACAAAGTGTCTGTCCATCAGTTTTCCTTGCCACCAAAATCCCGATTCACCAGACTGACGAACTTATGCCCTTCTGTTCTGTATTATTCACCGTCTTCAAGATGGACCGCCTTTGGTCTTACGACAACAATCGTCGTTTTGGAGTCACACGTTCACCATTCACTTCCAGTATCATCTGATCTACTTTCATGCTCTGAGTTGGTACTTGTTTGCGCCTGAAATGAAATAGAGCGACCCAAAGCAGGCAGTATGTTCAGTCTTGTGTTAGAAAGAATGTCGCATGAACCCAGTAAACGGATGGAGACGTTTTCATGCTGCAATCGTGCCGGAAATTTGGATTCGCTAAATAGCCTGAGGTGGTAACCAGTAAGACCATGGGTACGCACAGAAGTAGGCTCTATAGGAACAAATTCCTGGATCACGTCACGGATTAATTTAGGAATAGGTGATTTCCAACACCCGAGTTACAAACGAGCCAAGTTCCCAACCCACTCCGGAACACAGTAGTACGGCAAAGAAATTTACTGGAACCCGTTAACAGAATCAGCGCTAGCATATGACGAAAAGTCTTCTTCCCTGCCTTGTTCCTCAAATTGCACTCAGACCGACTGCACTCCACAATAATATGACAGGCCTATCGGCCAGAAGGTTATACAACATAACGAAAACGGTGTACCGAAAATCAAACAGAATTCGCCAAGTGAAAAGCAGCGATTTACCAGGTTAACCTCTTTTTCGCTATTCCTAATGGGTTTCTGAGTCCTCCTCTGTCTGGAACTGGTCTTTTGAAAACAAACAACGGAAAGTTCAGCGGTGGAGTTAAGACACCGTTCGGCTTTTAACAAATCACCCGAGCATCGGCAAATGCAAATTCTCGTTTAGTCAGCAATTTCTTCTGAATTTCGAGAGGATTCACACTGGCCGTCAACCGATCACGTAGCTGAAAGCTGATGTCCAAAGTTGTATTTGGATATATGTATCTTTGCACTGGGATGAATTCACAAAACCTCATGTTAAAGACGTAGACCACGGAGTTAAAATTTGCCAAGTCTCTAGCTTGGAAACTCGCTAAAACAAAATGAGTGAGTAACAATGCATGCATTTTATCTGATGGTGGCGCCACCTTAGATTCAGAAAATGCCTAATTCTTAACGACGGAGTATAAAGAACTGCCACCAGTGGTGAGGAAAAAGGCGTCTTGATTCTCCTATTTCAGGGGTCTCCGGATTCAAACCGATAAATCGATCAAGTCCTATATCTCTACTGCACCAGTATGCAGGTCCTACCGCTCAGTAATTGATAGTCACTTTGCGCGACCCTAACTGCACCATTTGAAATTGCATATGTTACTCGAAATTCTGTCATTCGAGGTAACGATCGGATACGAGTTGACAATAAGTGCTGAACTGACTTCGACAGAAGCAGCGTGAATGAAGTCAACGGAAGGGCTACAATCGAGGGAAAACACGCTATATTCAGTTATATTTGTTAGTTATGTTTGTTATATTTGAGTTAAATTTGCAGATCATGGATTCATATACGGTGTTGAAAGTATTCCAATTGATGAAATACCTTCTGCCTAATAGCCTTCGCGGAATATTTGGATTTCGTTCTCGTTTATTATCACGGTTTTCATTGTTTGCTAACCTACGCAAGCCAGTACGAAGCTTTATCGGATTGCATCACATGACTTGCTGATCTCACCAGGTCGGAAATTGGTGGCAACTGCAGCACGCGGAGTGGCCGGCCATTTGGCCTACTTTCCTGAGCAAATGTAATTTGAGAGTTCAAAAGATTGACGGAGAAGTCGTAGAAATGTATTTCTTAATTTCAAAGGTGATTTTATCCATATTGGGACTGAAAACAATGCACCGGTCGAAACTGTCACTGGAGTTTGGTGGTAAGTGTTCTCCGCAAGAATAGGTAAGGACCTTGATGGATGAGGGTTCCGACAGATACTTCGATTTCAATTATTAACAAGTACAGCCAAAGCAAGCAGTTCTGCTAAACTTATTCGAAGCTCATTGAACTCTGAGATATCTTACACAGTTTCTGATAGTGCACAGCCTACCAGCGACTTACCACTGCAAACTCAGCCTTTTCAATATTTCAAACGGAAATAATTCAAAGCTTTTCCTAGTAAGTCCAAGGTATTCCACATATCAATACATTCATCGAATTCTAAGATTATCCTATGGACTGCAGACTTGCAGATCAGACTGTTTCAAAAGATGTGGAATTTACTAACAAGAAGTAAGGATGATCAATAAAAGATATAGTGACCGAAGACGAATATGCGTCTAAATGAAAACGGAATTATTTTAAACCGGAAATTGCAGACCAAAATTCCAATAATATCTCTCGGACCATCGTATCCAAATTCAGCACGGGATCTGCAAGGAACCTAAGTTGATAAAGAACTTATGAGGTTTGAACTGTGTGGCGAGTTTACCAGCAAGTCACGTGATGCAATCCGATAAAGCTTCGTACTGGCT
Organism: Fasciolopsis buskii; assembly: GCA_008360955.1. Taxonomy (NCBI): domain Eukaryota; kingdom Metazoa; phylum Platyhelminthes; class Trematoda; order Plagiorchiida; family Fasciolidae; genus Fasciolopsis; species Fasciolopsis buskii. The sequence continues at coordinate 23,952 of LUCM01008702.1, read as the reverse complement.
TGCATAGGTTAGCAAACAATGAAAACCGTGATAATAAACGAGAACAAAATCCAAATATTAGGCAGAAGGTATTTCATCAATTGGAATACTTTCAACACCGTATATGAATCCATGATCTGCAAATTTAAATAAAACGTGTTTTCCCTCTATTGCGGTTCTCCCGTTGAGTTCACTCGCGCCGCCTTTGTCGAAGTCAATTCAGCACTCGTACTCGCTATTGACCTGGACTGAACGAATTTCTTACATTAGTTTCAAGTGTAAATCTTACCCGCGGTCATTTCATTTGGGTCATCCGGCAAGTTTGTGGCACTGCACAAGTTGGTCGTTTCACCACACCCGGAATACCACATCCAGGCTCGGTCACCAGTTCTCAAGACGGTTGCCGCCTCTTTGGAGTAAGTTAAGCGGTTAGTCTTCGGCATGTCTGATTGTCGGCAGGGTGGGAAAAGTGGAAATCGTTTACATGTACCCGAAGCTCTTGCTGGTAAAGAGAACAATTCGGGAGAGTTCAGTTGCAGCAATGAGAGTTAAAATGTTTGACGGTTATAATCTTAGAGGAGTAAAGTAATCATTCCATCGACCAAAGAATAGGAAGGAATATGCAAGGCCATGGGAGGCAGGATAAAGACTGAGCGTTTGGAAAAACCTCTTTAGTGATGCATTAGTACGCTCTTGGGATAGGTCACCTAAAGAGCGACTGGGTTGAGGAAATTGTAAAACATTTACGAAGGCATTGGATGCGGAGTAAGAAGAGGTGCTGACGCAAATAAGCGCCCGACCGGCCTTCCTCAAATCGCAAGGCTGAATCCATCAGGCTCCGTATTTCTCAGATAATGCTAATTCGACATTTGCCGCGGGATGTGCAGGTGGGGCCAACTCTCCTAGAGGGTGAGAGGTCTGTCCAATTAAATCTCCGAAAGACCGGCTTCTAATGTTCTGGTAAGTCTAGCTACGCGGTTTTAATGAGGTCTGATGGTGTAGGTCATTCTTTCTCGTAACCTGCTCGTGAGATGCACTGTTGTGGTCATGTTTTTTGTCATTTTTATATTGAATGGATAATTGGGGTTCCTTATTGATTGTGTGAACACGTTACTTGTGTTAAAGTGTAACCTGTGGACTGTTATCAGTGAAACCAAAAACACTATTTGAACATAAATGTAGGATTTCGGCTTAGTTTATGCTTACAAATTACTTTCACCACTGACTGCTTAATTACGCCCTCGCAATCGTAAAACTCACTTGTTATCTTATATACATAATTGTGGATCACCTGGATGTGGAAACAATATTTAGAATAGAATCAATTGCAAAACTTGTTTGCTCGATTCATGACTAAGAAGGTTTTCTGAGTATCACTGTTTACCTATTTTCCTCTGCCACTTTATTTTCGACTTTCTGTTTTTCCGTTGTGTCTATGTAAAGAATGCACAATATCAATTTCTATGCAAAGTCGCGCTGTCTAGTAATTTCGTTATGAGTCCACGAATGAGTCCACGAATAGCTCCAGGTCGTGTTTATATACATGGTCACTCCAGAAGATTGAATCTGGACCAGAAGAAAGGAAGCGCTGTGAGTTGCTCGCACCCAGGTAGAACCCCGACAGCCCTCTGACAGTGAACAACGGATCAGAGATCTATGCGGTGGGTTTGCATGCTTTTCATTGTTCACAATAGATAGGCAATAGCAAAACGTCTGGCTCAGCCGCAAGTTTTGGAGATTTAATGGGAGCAAGTGTGCTATACGCGAATGAGGCTCCAGATATATCGGGAAGATTTTGAGTGAAGCAGTTTTGTGTCACTAACTGATGGTAGTGACGAGGAAAGGGAGGAAGAAACTGAGTGTTTCCGCAACAACTAGCGGCGCACATGATTCCTGTTTAAATGATCCGGCACAGGGCACCCATAAATTAGATCTTCCTTATAGTGACTACGTATTTCAGCTTCCAACGCTTAAAACCCTGGTACGAATACTAAACACTAACATGGACGTTAAAGGTCATTTATACTTGGGGATTGGATTTTTGCTGTAAACAGACTTGGTTCCTGCGACATCTGTAATTTCTGCTATACGTCAAGCAGCGTTGCAAATGCATTTACCAGTGTAGACAACCAGAACCCACATGACGACCGTATAATAAGTTGTACTTAAGAATCAATTAATTTTTGAGGCCAAATTTTTCATGAAAACACGGGCGTCAACATTCGGTAATGGAACTCGGGATGCCATGCCTCAGGTAATGACCACATCCGTCCTGGGTAAGCTGAACATGGAAGGTGCCCATGTAAAAACGGCTTTGTCTGGCACGAAAGTTTGTACATTGGTAATAGGGAGCTCACCTTTGTGTTGCTTCCAACCTCTATATGTTGTTTGCGTATATGATACCCAGGAGCCACCGTACAAATAGTACGAGAATAGATGAAGCGGTGCGTTCAACGCTCAAGACGACCTCAAAAACTCGGATCATTAGTGTTCAATGTCCCTAGGCGCGGTCTCATTTCTGCAGTCAAGTATAATGTTTGCTACTTTCAGTCTATATTGTCACCATAAACATCCCCCGCCATTTTCCATTGTTTTTCAGATTGAAACTAACTTGCAAGGAAATTTTGGGAATGATTTGGGGTCGTTTTGGGGGTATGCTCTGGGACTGCTTCGGGGCGTTTGGGGGTGTTTGTACTGACTGGAGGTGGGCAGTGTTCGTCTGACGGGGTGAGACATTGCCCATTAGTAAGCAGCTTACTCTGCCACCATGTGATAACTGCATAGTGCAGTTTACCTTGCATTTGTAAGTACCGCTTTGTTGTTCGTCGGATAGTTGCCTATTACTTGTTTGCTTGAACGTTAGCAGAAAAATGTATACGAAGCAGTAATGTCTTTGTTATCACAGTTATCCAGAGGTTACGCAAATAAAGAACGAGTTATGCTCATCTGAATGCAATAAGTTAATGCTTAGTTTCTCTACATTTCGCGACTGACTGCTCATTCGTCAACGGACCAAGCCAGTCCATGCATCTGATCAGCATCTGACGTACATTGTCGAATTTCTATTTTAATACATTTCCAGATATCAACGCTGGTCTTATTTTGTTTTGCTGCACACCGTTGCGTTAGAAAAGGCAGTTGGTATACAAGTCAGCAGAAGAAAAATAACGGCGACCTTCACTCGCATTTAGATTTAGGTTGCGCATCAAAAGATTTCTTTATGCGGACATTATATTAAGATATTAGTAAGCTTTTATTGGGAGATCTTTTAGGGAAATGTTGCGAAATACATACCGGGGTGTTTACCGAGATTTTTGCAAAACAGTCCGCAAAACAACCCCTGGTTGCAGCGAAGTGCCTGCTTTGGAGTCGGTATCGGGTTCTATTAGGGTTCGGTTTGGGGACTGTTTTGGGACTGTTCCGGGGCATTTTGGGAGCGTTTCTGCTGACTGGGCAGCAACAACGGAACACCGTCTTTCTATGTTTCGTGCGGAAAGCAGAATGAAACTCAAATTATGTCTCATTTCAAGTGGAATGAAGATTGTGGTGCTGTTGAAAGAAGAGACAGGGGATACCTTCTCAAGTCTAGGTCAAGACTGTACGGTGTTAATCATTAATTAAAATTATGTACACAGCGACCATATCTTTTACAGTCAGCCTCAGTTCTTATCCAACCAGAATGTAGTCAAAACTTTAGAGAGAAAAAGGTGTAACATAAACTCTCGATAAAAGAACATCAATAGAAAGTACCTTTGCCGCGGTTTAGGCATGTGCACGAGCTTCTGCACGCTTGACCCGGCCCAGCAAACTCTTTCTCAAACGTGACAGTCAAAAATTAATGTGAACGGACCAAACCTTTACAGTCGACGAAAATGCGCTATAAAGCAAAGGTATATTGCAACAAAACAAACTGCCGTAAGTCAGGTTAACCCGTGGCAACCCCAAATGTCCGAAGAATAATCTTCAACGGGGAGCGCGAGGGATCAACAATGAAAAGTGTGTATCGTGCAGAAAACAAATGACCACCAAAATCAGTGTCGTCTTGCGGAGGTTCGACAAAAATGTCCGATGCCTGACATGGGAAGAACAGAAGAAAGAGGCAAAAAATATCCTGTCAGCCATGGTGACCTATTAGAGGCGTTAAGGGTGATGAAAGGGCTGACCGAGACAACTCGCAAGACCGTGTTCCAAGCTGACCTCGCCAAAAGTAATGTGGGAGGTGGAAACAAACTGACGGATTTGCTTTCTTGGCTGTTGGTTAGGGAACACTTCGTAGCATCTGATCGTCTGGCGGTATCACAAGAGAACAAGAATTCAAGGCAATAAAGGTGAACTTAGATCGCAAGGGAAGTGAGGTAATCAGCAGGTTGACCCTTGCGAAATGCGTCTCTTGGTTCTGATGAAGCTAGTCTGCTTGGAAAGGTGTTCAGCTAGTCGTCTTTGGCCGTGAGCGTGAGAATTTTATCTTGCTACTTTCGCTTGCAGCGCATATTGCATCGCAGAAAATGTTAGGAAGCAACGGAAATTTTAACTCTTCCATAGGTAGATGCGAGTTTCTGCGCATAGCGTGGAAATAACTCAGGACGATCATTTGATGGGAAAGTCTAGTTGGTAAAGGCCCGGGGTCCACTGGGTGCACATGCCACAGTAAAGAAAAGTGATTCAAGACTTGAACAACCTTTGGATCATTTTGGTCGTGTGCCAACCGGATTGGGTCCCCACTTTTCAAGATAGTTTCCTTGCCCACAGGAAATTCGACACCTGGCAGCGCTTGTTGCCGATGGGCAAGCATAAACCCCCCCGGCAGAGATTAAAAATCATGTACCTACTCCGCTGAAAAGCGCAAATGGATAGCGGCATCACTGAGATGTTTGAGATATATAGGGAGCCAGACGGGATTGGGCAAAGAGAATATGTTTGTGCTATGTACAGAAGGAAGAGCAACGTTCTTCTCAGGAAGAAGCAATGTAAGATAGTGGCGCGAGCCCATCTCCTCGCTAGCAAACTGCTTAACGGATAGAGTGGTTTGAACAAGGAGTTCTCGAGATTGCATCCAGTGCCACCCTTCAAAACCCCGTTGGGGGCAAAATGGAGCAAGGCACCCTTTGATAAAGGGAATGTGTGGTTGGATAGAATTGATCAGCAATCTTGTGGATGCGTCTCTTCCATTGAATATGCTTTTTGTTGGCATTTTGGGCCGACTCAATTGACCATTTTTGCGTCAGCCTTACCCAGCGCTGTGCGACTGCCATTTTGTAACGAAAGTGCACGAAATCAGGTTCGCCTGTTTCAGAGTTTCTCCCGTTTAATACGGAGTCCGTTAGATGCCTGGTGTTTATTTGTATTTTTTAATCGGTATTTATCCGTCCTGGAGACAGACTACTACTGTTATTGAGCTACGGCAAAACTACCTTCTAGCTGTTGACGTTTACTGATCAAACATTGCTTTTGAACTCCATCCCTCCTTGCACGAGTTGCCCGGGGCCGGTAGATTTTTTGACTTATTGTCGTCTAAACCGCTAGGGGTAATCATCACTTCCAGGAATGCTGTAACATTTAATATTCCAAATCGCCAACCACTGGAGAAGACTAAAAAAGCAGTAGCAAACGTGTGCAACATGAGCCATTAACCCAGTCATTAAATGAGACAAAGAAAAAAGATTCAACATAAACCCTGCCCCTCCTAATGCAATTTCAGGATAATAAAAACATCGCGAATTCGCTAAAAGACAAGATATTGCTTTTATTATAGTGTTCGAAACTAGTAGGATTGCGGCGCGCATAAAGGCCGCTCCAGCGTGAGGTGCTCGGTCCCCGGAATAAAGGCTCCAAGCCCATTCCAGGCGCAGAAGTTGATGGGTCTCTTAGCAATCCTCCTGAATCCTCAAGTCCTAATTCAAGATAGCTAACCCCTGAACTTCCTCCGAAATTTGAAATAGGCTTAGGCAAGTCGCTCTCCTCACCCCATTCAATGACAGCGTGAACCGTTGTACCTTTAGCCATCCACGTCACAATTCAAATCTCAGTTGCAGTCTTTAACAGTCCCTCTTTCAGAATCCCGACAAGCGCCTGCAAACGATTCAAACGTAATGGTTATCACACCCGACATATTTAGGCTATGCTTAAATCTAAAACTGGCATTAGTACTTTTTATTCCAACTCCCAACCCGCTCGGTAAATTCCAAAGTTGCCGTCGAAAGGGATGCCACGGATGCCAATTACTCCGAAGTTGTCACAGTGCACACCCATCATTAAATAGTCAATGAAATCTGACACAATAACCAGTGCTGGTGCACTAAATAAACCGACCAACCCGGGAAACTTAAACCTATTAAGATGCGAAGCGCAAGCCCAACCCCTCAAATTACCTGTTTTTACTCTTCGCACCCTCCAACCGCCCCACGACTCCCTGCAAGTAGAACAACACTTGGCCTGACCTCTATCAACTCGTCATCTTCCACGTATAGCTTCAGGCTCTATTCCGCCCCGCTTCATCTAGCTCTACTACAATGTTATTGGGTGCCACCCAGCATAAGGTGGAATGAAATTTACTTCCAAATTGATACCCGTGTGAACCAAACGCTAAATTCTTTGGCATCCCCAACGGCCGGTATGTCCCTTACATCCAGTTAAGCCCCCAAGTCAGCAACACTAGGCCGTTTCTACCAACCTCCATCCTCCCTCTACCTACGCCTCTTCTTTCCTCCTTCCCCTGAATGCGTCTCGTCCTGCTGTCCGAATATGGCCCGACGTAGGTTGGCCAACATGACCAACTTGTCTCTGTTACCTTTTCTACACTCGCCAACCTCAGCATCGTTGGCTCGTCCGTTGGCTAACCCTCCATTATTACTGTTCAATGTTGTCTAGGGCGGCAACTTCCTCTAGGGCTGAATGAGATGACGACGGATCACACTACTCAGTTTAGAGACCAAGCATTCATTAGACATCCTCCCGAATTCGTCCAACGTACCATCTACCGTCCACTTGCGGTCACAGTTTAACGATCTACAATCATTCTTCCCTGGGCCGACGCTCTCTATTCTAACAGTCCGAAACCTCCCAGAGTGGGAGAGGTCACATTTGTGAAACGGATGAGTTCCAATAAATTGATTGAAGGATTTTCAATCAACGATGGACCGAGCTCCACCCAACATGACATCTATTAGTGACACTGGCCCTTCCCGGACAATTTTCGCTACTTATATTGAATGTCTATTCCCAACTAAAAAAAATTAATGTATCCGTCTATCCGTGCCATCATAAAGTTTCGGTTTCACCCTAACCATGGATTCCTAGGTTAGTGGTCACACGCCAGAGAACGCCATAACCGTTATCGGTCATGGATTCTTCACGAAAAGCCTCAAGGCCCATTACAGAAGAAGCTGCTTGGTCTGCGTCAGAGCAGCAATACCAAATACATTTTGTCAGGATCCCATGATGAAAACTATCCGAGGTGCCTCTCGGGTCAGGGCCGCGAGTGGTGACGAAGGCCTTCTTCTTCGAGGCCTCTACCGCCCCCAGGTTCTTGCCAGAATGATTTTCTGAAGATAACCAAACTAAGGAGTGCTACTTCCAATCCACCAGGTCCCAAGATGATCACTGGACACTTTAGTGCACTCGGAGTATGCTGATCTACACTTTCTGTTCCAGAACACTTGCTCTCTTTGCTTCAAAGTATTCATCAAAGCTGCCGGGCCTGACAAATGGCTGGAAAGTTCATAGCTTGCCATTTAAGATAGACTAAACGCACGTCCAAATGTCTACTGAGGATAGGTCGCTCGAATATGGTCAACTACCGCTAGCTATTTGCTTACACCTCCTCCTGATGAGCTGCCGGCCACCAAAATCACGGCCGCGTTTCTGGTCTAATTGCCATTAACAACTACTCCGGATCGCAACTCTAATTTGGACCGTTTTAGAACACAAGTAGAGCAGATGGCCGCTGACAAGGTATTTCCAAATTGCAAAAAGCTTCTGTCGCTATTACTTCGTCCCAAACCACCCAAAATGCTGCCGAAAAAAATTAGTGGGATTGATTAAACTGGGACCCGCTAAACTGCGGGGTGGCTCTCTCAAGACCAAAGATTTCTTGTTGGTTTGCGAATAATCTGCCTAATTAACATTTGAGAAACGGTACTGAATCATAGAAACCGAAAGCGAGAGTTGCTAGCTGGAGACTAGCCCAAACGTTATGCAACGCTTTCAAAATTTCTTAAAAGCAAATCGAACACACTCCATCTCTCCTAGAATTACAGGTCAAATAAAGTTCCGTCGCCTATCTTCTGAAAATGGAGATAATTAACTTCGGGCAAGACGGCTTTCTTCGAAATAAATCCTGCGCTGCTTGCGAAACTTACCACTTGAATCTTACCACTAAGGCCATGAACAAAGGAACATCAGTTGTAATAATCTTAGACATGACGAAGGCTTTCGACAGTGTCTCACCATAGGTTGTTGGATAAAATCGATATCCCACGGCATCTTTTAACCTGCCTTATTGTGGTTTTCATCACACTTGTCACCAAGAAACTAGGTGGTTCAAGTGAATATCTCCATACTTGAACTCAGATTAGTGACCAGAGGTACGCCTGGTAATCCAAGTTAGCTTTCTGGGCTCTTTACGTTTCCTGCTCTACGGCAACGGTATCTTCCTTCTCTCTGCTAACGAAAACAAACTTTTCTTCACCTTTCAACCTGAAGCCTCGCAGTCCATCATTGTTAAGATACCGCAAGTTTAATCGTCACGCTCTTTATGGACAAAGGCCTGGATGACGGAATTCTCCAACAGAAAAAGCAAATCACGGGATACACGTGCTCTATACCCCAAGGAGAACTCAGACTAAGCGAGGATTAACTCTGAATTTTACCACCTGGGTTAAATTATTCTGCATTCTCAACTTCTCGTAACGCAATCCGCGAAGGCAAATACATTCGTGGAGCTGCTACACAGCACTCTGAAGTTCAAAAGAATGAAACTACACCTTTCCAGAAGCTACCTCAGATCAATTATGAAGTACTGCTCTCTATTCTGTTTTAACGTAGAGAAGTGCGACAGAGTAGCAGTCGCAAGTATCCAGCAAGGTTTTACCGAGCGGTTGACTGGCATGCCCTCGAATATGAGTTATATAATATGCTACAATAAACTGCATTTAGATCGTCTTTGGCTGCAACATGGAAGAGCGAACCTGATGCCCTTTAATAAAATTGTTATAAGTGACAGCTGCGTCTCTACATTTCGTGTCAGGAGCCCTCTCCGGTACTATCCTGGAAATGTGGAGTTCATAATAGTTTTCCTAGTATCAAAGACATCCGTCAGAGCCAATTTCTTCCAACACTTGCACATTTCATCATCACCACACGATACTTTAGAAAGAAACATGTAAACTATTTACCTCAAACTTTCTTGTTCCTTTTCACGCTTATTCTCACTCGAGGACGGATCGCACGAGACTGGATTGATATTTTGAAAACGCATAAATATCATCGTGAAAAAGGAAAAAGATTTCGTTACTCATATCACCACATGAAAAAGTATAACTAGCATCCACGTGGTCTACTCCCAATTTCTTGTTCTCATTCAGCGTACCTCATTTAAAAAGGTAAAAATGCCGCAATACAGACATAGGATTTGCGATCAACCTCTCATATATAATTGATGCAGACACATTCCATCTACCGTGTACCCTATTTAATAATAATAGTAATAATGTTTTCATTTCTCAATGTTCGAGATGCATGTACAAGGCAGGATCAAATTTACACAAAGTGGACAAACGGGAAGCACAAATTCAATCGTGAACATACAGTGAGTTTGTGCTCTCATGAACATAACCAGCAATGTCATAAGCTTAAATTGAGTTTTCCAGCTTTTAAGTCAAAGCTGGATAATCCTTCGCCCAAACTATCTTGGTCTGACTATGAGTGGCGCACTGCGACTCAATCCATGTTTAAACGCATCAAAGGTGCTTATCGCAGTAACAAAATCTGGCTAGGATGCAACGGTGGGCGTGGTCATCTGGCCGGGTTCCTCAAAAATAAAGTGGGTTATTTGGCGAAGACGAAGAACAATATGGATGTGGTAGCGGGACGGAGATGATTGAAAACCACAGTGGATTTCAAATGAAGTGGTTTGAGAATCGTAATTAGCAACATTTAAGAGTCAAAATAATGCTGAAAGTGAAACAGCGGGAACTATTTACGGGACGAAATTATAAGAAGACTTGTGGGCAAAGAGACAATGGGATTTACAGGAATGGTCACTGGACTTATGCCGCTGGGAGCGGACTGTGATGTGTGACGGGAAGTTAACGGGTACTTGTAAGAATTATAATCAATCCTTAAACAAACTTTCCATGTATTACCTGCGTTGTCCTTGTTTACTACCGGAGATTTTGGTGTTCCGTGGTGGCAGGGTTCTGGATGTTTGGGGATTGCGCGGCATTTCAGTAGTGTTAGCAACTGTTTTGGCCAATCGTAATGGTTCACCTGAGAGGAAGCCCCTGAGGCGGTTATTTGCATGACTTTGTTTGTGATCAGGTTTACGCAACCAGGTACTGGAGCGTCAGATCCGGATAGCAGCTTCCCACCAGGGATAGGCAAACAGCGCATCGGATGGATTGGAGCTTTCGGCGCGAGTTCGCGTTGCATCTGTGGTCACTGGCGAACCTGAAGAAGAGCCAGACTGGTACGCTGTTCTGTTTCCTAGATCCGACTTTACGATTCATTATTTCCTCACTGTAACTTAATTCCCTAGTAAATCCCCATCTTTTCTAGCCACTGCCATAATTTTGTCTACCACCGTTGTTAAGTACCATCATTAAATGTTAGCTCTTTTCCTCTTGCTTAAGTGTACAGACGGTTCGCACGCTTGATCCACCTGTACTTCATCTATCCACAGCCCAATGACTGGATTTACTCATAGCATTACCCAATACCTCAATATTCTTGGGCTGTAGCCCGCATAGTCTTACTTTCCTTTTAAGCTTCTCCCATGGTTAATCGCATCCTGATCCGCATCTGCCAATAAAACCGGGACCACTGCTCGTTTCTTTTCCTTCCAGATCGTTCAATTCTTTTGGAAATTGACCAGTAACTTAAATCTGTAGCCATCAGCGCTCAGACTAACCTGGGATTTTTCGCTCTTGGATACCTGATCTCCAGCTTTTCCTATCTACAACTTATCCGCATTTCCCCTTCATATTCCCTAGACACCGGCGTTATCACAGTAGTGCAGGATCGGGCAGATCCACCTCCTGGGCATATGCACATCGACTAGGCAGCTTGGCCGCAGTGATGGGCAGTTGTTTGATCACGCTTCCTGTGTTCAAACCTCAAAGTTGTTTTCAATTCGGGTGGACAGAACTCGGTCAGACCCACTTACTAGCAATGTTGCGATTAATAAACCTCTAGTCCCGATGTTTTACGCACATCCTCTTGCACCGACTTTCTATTTTTCCATCCCGAAGTTCACTTTACTCATATTTTCAAAAAGAACTCATGTATGAATATTTTGGCATATGCTGTGGGCTGATGTTCTGCGTACATTTCACCATTCTTCTTCACCTCAGTTGCGGAAACCCATAGTCGCTCATGAACCTGAATCTCGCCACAGACTGCTGACTCTGGTATCTATCCCCTACATGATTGCATCTGAAACCGATTCAGTTTTGTCCGGTTAATTAACCGCTAGTCGACAGATTCCTGTTCTTTTTCCGAGCCCATCTCCACCAACGGGCACAGCTGAAATTTACTCACAACAGACCTCATGGATCCCATAAACATTTGTGATCCCACACGTTCTATGAAGTGCCGCCTTCTCAAAGTCCCCTAACCGACTGCGTCCTCAGAATTCAGCTTTTTGTCCTTGATTGTCCGTTCAATATACTGCGTATCAGACTATGCATTTTGCAATCAGCTGTCTGTAAGTTTTCTTATGGATGTTTTCATGCATTTATTCTGGCCACAGGTTATTCAATCTGTCATGTCCATTGTGTTTCTCTCACTCTGTAACGAATCTCGCCACAAAAAGATATCTGCTTATACCGTTGACGACCGGTCCGGTCCGCTGCCCGCGTGCAACGACCTACAACATGCGCAAGAAAGCTAGCAGAATGATGCCGACGAGACTTCCGATAGTAGTGAGCTCTCCATCTGGAAAGTTTCGTTTTCTATAGTAAACTTACGGCTCTTGAGGGAATAAATATGTCATGCCAGTGTCGCTTTCAACAAGTGCTGTACGTGATTTAAGTCGAGTTGGTTAGTTGGTTGGTCAAAACGGCTGACGCTTATGTACATAGTGTATATTTCTCGACATCCGAGAGGAACGCGCAACGCAAGATCAAACTTGTGCTTTGGATACATGAAACACAAAAACCAAACATGAAGATGCAATGATCAGAGCCCTTAGTGCTCTCTGCTAGCAACCAGCTTTCGAGTTTCAAATCAAAGCCAGATAACAGCTCGCCAAACATTTCTGGGGCTGATTATTAGTCCCGCATTTTGAGTCATTCTATGTTTAACTGCATCGAAGGTGTGTCTATAGCGCAAAAATTAGCCGGGAAGCGATGGCGAGCGTCGTCATATGGCCGGGTTCCTCGAAAATCGAGAGACTTGTGTTATGAAGATGAAGATGAATATGGATGTCACAACGGGATGGAGATGAGTCAAAACCAGACTGGCTATCACTTAGGGCGAAGGGAGTGTTGACTAGAAAAAATTGAAAGTCAATATAATGCTGAAGATGAAGAGGCGGGAAACAATCAAAATTGCATCAGACCATATATGGGATAAAAATGCATGAAAAATTTTGGAGGGAAGCACAATAGAACTTACGGGAATGATCACTGGCCTCTTGCGGCTGGGAGAGAACTGTGATGTGTGATGGGAAGAAAATGAATTCTTATATGAATCGCAACCAGCTCTTAACTGCACTTGCGCTGAATGACCTGTGTTGCCCCTTTGTGATATCGGATTCTTTAGTGTTCCCTGGCAGTGGAGATCTGGAAGTTGGGGGCTTGCACGACATTCCAGTCATGTTAGTAACAGCGTTTTGGCAAGTAGTAACGGTTCATCTGAGAAGAAGTACTCCGAGCGGTCAGTGGCTTTGCTTGGTTTGCCTTTGGGCTACTCGGTCCGGTACTGGAGCGCCAGATCTAGATGGCGGCTTCCTGGCAGGGATAGGCAACCAAAGCATATGACGGGGTGGAGCTTTTGGCGGCAGAATCTGCATTGCGTCTGCACTTTTATTAGCCGCTGCATTGGTATTGTGGTCAATAGCGAGCATGCAGAATAGCCGAGAAAGGGGAGAGGGCAGGCCGAAATTTTTCCAGCTGGTGCTAACGTTAGTAAACAAAAATGGGGATAGCGGTAACAGTCAGTTTCTTACAAAGGTAACAGGGTACAATCGACTGCCTTGAAGGCGCAGGTGGCAGTGTTTCGTTGACGGGCCATGTGCAACAAACTTTCCGTCTGCTTAATCCCTATAGGCTGCATGGTCCTTAATCGTAACGTATTTCTCTTTCATGTTTTGACATCGCCGCAGGTGCAGATTGCATTTGTACGATAGAACGGCCAGCAAACTGGTTAAGTATTAAAAGTTACTCTTTTTTCTGTTCGTGGAACTCGTCTGGCCTACGGGCCCGTGGTACATGCAGCAAGCAATAGGTTATAACTAATCATGTGCGAATTATCACGGATTTTTACTGTTTCCAATTGCCAGGAAGAGGGAACTACTGAAATAAGTCGCGGACGGCAGATTGACCCGGATGCTAGGACAGCAGTTGCTACTGGAAGTGATGAAGAGGAGGGAGGGGGAGCATGAAAATGTTGGGATCAGTAATTTGTGTTTCAACAGGATGATGGCAAATTGTACCACATAGTACTTTCAGTAGGCGTGCCTGAATAATCAAGAAAGGACAACGGCGGTGGTCGTTCTAGACGTCCGACCGCAAACCAAGCCAGTGGCGATTCCTAGGCTGTCACGGATGTTCATGTGGCCACAAATGCTTTTTGTGTAGATGATTCTGACAGTTGTGGAGTTTCCGTTGTCTGTTGTTTTCTAGTTTTTACAGTGTGAATGTGATTTTTGCGCCAATGGACGTCAGACACTGGCAGTGTTTCATGAATATCGTAATGTTACCTCAGAGAACTGGCTTCGAAAACATCTACGCTCCCTCCTCAGCCCTTTCCCCTAATGTCCCGTTAAAGATTGCCGCTTTCGTAAGCGTCGGAAACATCTATATGTGAGCTATCATTTCAAGTATCGCTAAGTTGTAGGTTTCCGAGTATTGCCTGTCCGGCTTTCATCAAGTCGCTGTTCGTGAGCAATACAAGGTAGCCATCTCTTCCACCAAGCTCGTAAAATTTATTACGTGCGCAATCAGACGTTTACCGTAGAGAAGGCAGCGCACATGATGAGTGTTGTGGAAATTCTCAACAGTGCTAGGGAGATTTGTTTATACGCCAAGGGAAAGCTCAACCGGCTGTCCACATTGCGAGACACCAATAATCTCAGGTCTAAGTTTCGGCTGATGCCCGGCCGCAACGATGTAGTTCGTGTGAAAGAATTATTGTGCAGACGAAGTAATCTACCGCTACTAGAATGGGAGAGAGTGGTACGGTTTGTTTTCGTCGCTGCGGGTAGTGTTCGACATTTTGTAGCTATGTACTTGAAGGTGATGTTGATGGATGGTACCCATCATCCGACCTGCGATGAGTATACACTTTGGCAAGCCGTGGTATTTGGTGATTGGGGGCTAGGGCGGCCAATATTTTATGCCCCCATTCTTAACGAATGCAGATTCAGCTACCGCCGTGCGATCGCTGCCATGGAGAACATAATACCTTCAACGGGTAACGTTAAAAGGATTATTATTTACCTCAGCTGGGAGGCCGTTAGACGACTTTCAAGCTGCTCACCCCGAAGCCAGGATTCCTTTCTGGCATTTTCTCGTATTTATGGAAATGCATCTCCATTGCGGTAGCCACCCCGTAGGTGCTGAAGCAAGCAGCAGTCGCATTCGTCAGCTGGTAGTGGTAGTCGAGCCCACCAAGGGCGACTTCGGTAATTTTAAATCCTCAATAGTTGGCCGTTTTCCTCCGGCTTTACGTTGCCCTCAACGTTCGCGACTGCCTTACGACGACACCTGCGTATAACACACCATTACGTGGTCATTCAACTTTGTCAACTTACGACGAACACGGTTCAAGCAGGAAGTCGGCACTTGAATCGAGGTCTCCCCAGAGATCAACTTTGTTTGCTGTATTCTCCGGTATACTGCTGTGCAGCGAAGAGCTAGGCGGGTTAGACGTCGCCGTACTTTGAAAGCATTTCTCGGTAGATATATGCCACTCGTATATTAGGAACTTGTATCGGGCGATCAAGTAGGATCTAACAGCCCACAAGTTAGGTTGTCTGCAAATAAACGGGTTTCTCGGGGGATTTCGGTCGTTAACGATCATCTGGCGTTGATGGACTTTTAGCGGTCATGCACGTGCACGTTCTGGAACCAGTTAGTACTATGTGCAAAATTCTATTAATTTGGCCCAAGTGAGACTGCCAGTGTGCCCTTGGGGCTACCACGACCACCCTCAAACCACTGAAAAATCCCATAGAACAAACGGAGAACACCATACCGTGGGTAACAAGCTTGTTTCCAGTTATTCGTACTCATGCCAATAAGTAACATCAAATGCGGCTGGAGATGGAACAAGGGAATCTGTCGGTTTGCAGTCACATCTTTTTAACAGCTCCAATAATGTGTGTATGTGTAACCGATAAACTTTTCGCACGATTATTTCGTAAATCACTTGTTGGATAGTGGCAAATGGGCCAGGGAGGTGTAAGAGTCTAGACAAATTGTTTTTGAACTCAGAGGGGGGTAACACAAACGGATAGATGCGACGCTTGACAGTTCTCGATTTTTTGTTTTTGTTCGTTATGGTTATGCCCTCCGCATGTTTCTTGACACTGTCCGGGAAATAAAATATTATTATCATTAGTCAGGACTGGTGAAAGATTGAGTACACTAGGCAGGAGCGTTTGAGCGAAAGGCGTTGGAGCAAAGAGCAAATGGAAACCGCGCTGGGTGCTAAACTCTTGGTTAGGCGACCGATCTCGAAGAACAAACACGTGTTCCAGTGCAAGGGTTAGGGTTAGGGAAACTTGTTAACGACGCTTTATTGGTCTCCTTTAATCGGGCGCTGGACCACATTTGGGAGGCAGTTCTCTGAGTTGAGTCAACAAGAAGTAAACTGCCAGCGGGCTTTCCACTTCTCGTCCCAGATTCTTGATTCGAACCGTGAACACTTATAACCCGCGACATTTGTCGCCGTGGGGATGAGAAGTGCAACCCTGTGTGAAAGTGGATCTCGCAGAGGTAGATGCCCAACCGGAGTGCATAGTACCAAAAGAGGTCTGGATACTCGAGTTGCGCGGGCCTAAGTTTGTCTTATGAAAACCGAATAGAACTGAACACCCCAGAGATCATTATCACAATGGCTGTCGATGCCACCATCTGTGGTGCCGCACCAGCAGTCGGCAATAGAGTAAACCAAGCACCATCGCCCGAAGCCTGCCAATCAGTGATGGCGGGTGCAGAGGTACGCCGTTTTGCAATACTGCAGCTCAACAGATTTCGACTAAGGGAAACAGTCAGATGCAGAACTTTGGGCACCTGTAAATATTATGCTTCTGGACTGGTAAGAAGTTTTCTTTCTCTCACCCACAGCAGCTTACTAGGTGACTGAGTTCTGCCTCCCCAACGAGGTAAGAATTAACTTTCACTCTCCGCGTAGACTCACAGTTACTTCACGGCATCTGTCTTCGCCCTATATCTAGATACAGTGGACAAAGTTTGCATTTACGGCTGGCTAGACATCGAGACATAACTTCGCGTCTACAGGAGAAGGGAAGGAAATTCATTCGCGGCCTTTTCGATATTGTCTAGTCTAGACCTGTGAAAGACTAATTTTGTACCCACTGAAAACTTGCGGAATAAGTAGTAATCCATTTATCAAACTTAATCTGTTTTCACTGCCCAGGCAGATTTTCCTTCCACCAGTTCTTTCTGGTACCAACCATAAGGCACCCCATAATAATGTTCAAACTTAATACTGGCGCAAATTTTTCAACAGCCTCCTCACATATGAAGTAGTATCTGTTCATTTCAGCCAACCCAACTTGCCAAAGAAGCACGGAATAAGGAAACTTCAAAATAAACCACGATGAGTTTTTGGGCCTTCCTTATCTTAGAAATACACGCCCGCCATGAAGTTATAGGTGTTTGAAAGTAGCAAAATTCAGGTATCTAAAAACTGGGTGTTTTCTACTTAATTGTTCGTTTGCGAAACTAGTAATGCGATGCTGCTTTGTATAAAATTAACGTTTAATTAATAACGTTCTTTCCTGGCTATGGTAAAATGAGTACCCTGTCTTTCGTTGGCGCAGACACAAAGCCGGCGAAACCGAATATGCGAGGCGCCTGAGAACAAAAGACAACTCAATGTCCGAGGTACACTGTGGACTCTCCCTCTAGCCCGTGACGATAAGATCAAACCGCAATAAGCGGAGTTTTTTCTCAAGCAGCCTGGTTGACATTTGTCACAAAAACAGTCTACAAACACACCGGAGATCCCCTGGTGGCATCTTTACAATGTCACTGCAGCCATCCCCGTCTTGTGAGCCGTTCTTTTGTTTCTTCCTTTTTGAAGAATGTTCGGTTTAGACCATATTCACATTTATTATTATTTGGAGCTTAAACCGACCATGCCATGTTTATTTCACTCTCTTTTAAGGGATGCTGAAGGAAAAGGAGGGATTGAAGTTATTATGTACACCGCTTATGAAAGGTGGACCAGTGGAAATGGCTCACAGCCCCAGGACAAACAGTACACAACCTACGCCAAAAATTTATGGCTGGAATGGTTATGTCCCGTATTCAGAGAATCTTCAAAGAAAATGCTTCATGCTAAATAGTTTCGTGAACCGAAATTAGTTCACGGAAAATGGAAAAATCCCGGAAAAGCGCAATGACAGTGAGGATAAGGCGGATTATGGATGGTTTTTGCAGAAGCCTCAGGGGCATCAAGCGTCAAGGGCAAAACTAGCAAACCAGGGGTCTCAAAGAATTTGACAGCAAAAGGGGTCATAGCTTTGACATACACAGTCTCAGCGCATGCCGAGAAGGAACAATTTCTAACAAAGAGAAGCAAAAAGAATCCCAAGAAAAAGCAGCAAATATGGTACACCTGAAGACAGAAATTGATTTTGAATAGGTAAGGCTTAAGCTGGAAGGCAATGTGAAGATCCTGGGGGTCTAAGAAGGAATCGCGCAATGACCACCGCCAGGAAATGTAACTGAATGGTACTTATTAGCGGGCAGCCGGTTAGCAAAAGTCCAAGTTCACCACAGCGGTATGGTATAGGAGATGAATGGATATTCTAAGGTAGGCTGTTCTTAGTCCCAGTGGGACTTTGCGAAAGGCTTAAGGGGTTGCTGGATAAAAGCAACCTACGCTGAGCCATCAGCCCGCAGCAGCAAGGCCGTCACTAATAGAGTTCCGGGTGCCGCCTCTGGGTCCTGGTTACTGGAAAAGGCGGTGGCCGTTTACTGTATCACGGGAAGCTTTATCACGTAGTACGTGATAGGTTTCTCGATACCCGAAATGAAGAGTTGGAACTCTTACTTTCAGAGGTGATAGTTCCAGCCCAGTGAGGGAGCGTAAATGGAACATTGCACATCCTGGTGGGGGATACGGTCTATCGAGGTTAACAAGCCCGCCGCTTTCCAGTAAGCAAGTAACAGACATCATACAGAATGTTCCAGAAGACAAGGCGTGGGTTAATCAGGCGGCAGAAGAGAATCCTGTGGTGCATCAATCTAAGAATGACTTCCCGAATGATAACACCAAGCGCCGTGAAATATGCACATCGTGAAGGGATTTTGAAATAACGGGGAAAAGAATAAAAGCGAAATACAGATATTAGGTGACATCACGGTGTGAAAAAGCCCACAGCTAAGAAACCTGACCTTTCATCGGGTGGTCCGCTCGAGGTTAAGTTCAACGTGAAAACCTCCTGAGATATGTACGGGTTCAAGACATGTTGGTACTGCAATCTTCTTTACGGACCACCGAGACAAAGCCAGCGGCTACCGGACGGCGAAGGCCTAAAAAGACGGCAATCTGTGCTAATGGGTGAACTATACGTAATAGCATCACAGATCTAGTTAGGTTCATGATGATCACCTAGCGTCGCTTACCGTGGTTACGGAGATATTTTCCGACAGTGACCGCAAACCCCGAGTAGTACTAAAAAAGACTGCGGTATATGGACAGATCGCTGGAGGAAGTTCCCGGGCCAACTAGTGGCATTCCTTGTTAGAAATGGGAGGAATCATTCCCAATCGTTACATCAGAAACGCTCAGCTATGCGCCGTTGAGCTTACACGCCCTAAACGCGGGTGGTACACTTGGTCTGCGTATGCCGCTGCCTGAATTCGGTCATTGTGCAAGGCAGACAACTCTTTCAAACCTTGACAGAAACAATAACCGTTTCCGCCAAGGTACTTGTCATGATCAGTCCCAATTTAGCACGTCAAATGAGAAGTCTTAGCTTGGATAACGGGGAATGGTTGACAAAGACCAGCACATAAAGGAGAAGAGTATGAATGTGGGTTGATGTACAGTAACCGTACTGGACATCGTGATTACAAAACAGGCGGCAGATGCAAAGCAATTGGAGCTCAATCCTCCCTTATACAGGGATGATCGCTTCGTCGTCCGATGCCATCTTTGGTGTGGCTTCCAAAGGCCGCACCAAAGTAAGTAAAAAGTTTTAGGGGAATGGATGGAGGGAGGCCTTGTGTGCTGTCATGGACACTGATGAAACCAGCGTGGAAAATTTGAGACGGGTATATATTGGCTTCCGAATGCTATTTCTATAAGATTTTGCGCCGCTGAAGGGACGGTTCAGCGAAGGCGGTGCAGTACGGTTGTCAGCCGAAACAACCCTGGCCATAAAGCGCCATGGCTGAAGTGGATTCTCGTACAGTCAGACACTGGCTTGGTTTGCTAACTATAGTAATGGGGCTAAAGGTTTGGTGCAAAACTCCGAGTAAAACTACAAAGTATGGCTAGCCAAGTGCACTGAAAAGCCGTCCAAGAGATATCATTTTTGCATCCACTCAAACAGGCGCTTGCGGAGGAGGTCCGCTCAACGATAAAGGGAGGAAATTCCATCACAGTGAATGACATCAGCAAAGCAAAATCACCAGATGTTTACTTTGGCAGTGTGCTCGGCGTGTAAGCGGGCTTTGATAGACAGTTAGAAGTTCCGCTTCCGCTACCTCATGGACAACACCTGTCCGTTACATAGGATAGGGTTCGTTTACATCTTGGGAAGGTAAACCTTAGTAAACCCATATGGAATTCACCTGGACATTGTGAAGCCTCCAACCAACCTCTCGGCAAGCCTGTTTGTGAAATGTGTAAATCGAGTGAGAATCAGGGGTATCCGCTGCATGATTGGTGAATGGCGGTGGTGGTGGTTATCTGAAGTGTTGTCTGGCGGTAGGAAGTAAGGAGTTATGGACCATTGTG
Organism: Fasciolopsis buskii; assembly: GCA_008360955.1. Taxonomy (NCBI): domain Eukaryota; kingdom Metazoa; phylum Platyhelminthes; class Trematoda; order Plagiorchiida; family Fasciolidae; genus Fasciolopsis; species Fasciolopsis buskii. Next base: position 3,375 of record LUCM01008702.1, on the reverse strand, counting down.
CCTAACATACCTCATTTAGGAAGATATGCATGTGGGCCGCGAACTTTGTGATGTGCACCGCTTACTGTGATTTCCGACACAGAAATTCTGCCGGGTAAACCCCTTGTGCTTCATAGAGGGCGTGACCTATGGACCAGATGATAGCATGCCGGCTGATGCACGTTATCTCGCCTTTAATAACGTGTTCTATCCAGTAAATCTTGCTCTCCTGCTCCTGAAGTTGGAAGTTTTGGAATAGGTTGCAGGGTAATGAGATGTGTGGGTAAATGAATAATGGTAGGACCGTTTGCATCCGAGTCGGAGAAGCGGGTTCGGACATGGTATGTTTGCTAGTGCAGTTACGCATTGCTCAAACGCTGTTTAGAAAAATAACGTGTCATTTTAAGGCTGTGCAAAACATCATACTTACCACTTATTGGCTGCTTTCAAGGAACGCAGAAAGCAACAAAACTGCCTGCGAAAAATATCTATTTACGATGGATTCAGTGAGCGGAGTAAGGCAATGCAGAATTTATGTTTCTTTGGATTTAAGTTAGGCTTCCCTATACTCGGCGACTGCATAGAAGGCCCGGAAAATGTTTCTGGAATAAGGTTGAAGTTATTCTGCTGAAAGAGGTTTCCATCCCTCTGGTTAGAGCTGTCGTTTGGCATCTATAAGATCGGTGCATTTAGGCTTTGTCCTCAATCTTCAAAAAGATAAAGACCGTTTGGAGAGGGCAAAACAACTGAGCTCATGCGTGAACGAAGGTCAAAGAGAATGCAGAAATTGGCGGACTTCGGTTGCATTTTATTGATAGGTCAAAGATTCGCTTCTCTCCCCTGCCAAATGAACCGTTCCCAAAATTTTACCCTTCAAACAACAAAGGATTTAAAATCTCTGGCAGTTGTGGAAGTCAACGAAAGCGGGAAACAATCTACAAATCTGGCAGTTTATTCACAGCTGCGGTCAACAGTATCATGTGCAAAGTGAACCCTAGCAGCTGCATATTTGAATAAAATTTACCAGCGGTCGGTAACATGGGATTTTCCGCATAACTTGAATATGTGTCAGCAGCTCACGGAAAGAGAAGCTAATCCCGCTCGCCATACGCGTCCAACTGAGATGGAATAAACACAGCACTCGGGGGAACTCAGGATATCACTGAGTACGGACTTCAAACCTAGGCTGAAATGTCGGAAAACGGCCAAAAAGCATAATAAACCCTGCACCAACCTAAAAGAATTGTAGGATTTGGGGGCACAAGGTTAGTTTGCCACTGTTCAAGGCGCTTTTCCGGCCGTACTAAGACAATTGTGTTCAGACATGAGGGGATTATTGGACGAGAGACACGAAAATTCTAGAACAAGCGGGTTTGGACAGCTAAGAAAAATGGGGTATTAGCAAAGGCTAAAAGCGCTCGACTTCTACTCTTTTTAAAGCTGTGGTAAAAGAAGTGACTTATTACAGGACTCCAAGATCGTCCTGGTGCCAGCCGAGATACCGGGTCTCCGTGGCACTCTATTCCAGATGAGGGCATATGAAACACTGAGAGGAAATGGGAAAACGACTGTTATGGAGAGTGTAAATACATGTTTGAGAAGCAGAACATTTGCCATGGAAATGGTGAATGACTGGAAGTAGATACCAAAGGATGTGGTCGAGGTGGTACCAATTCAAGAATTCAAGGGGAGGTTAGAAAATACACGTTTGTGTGCTTAGGAAAAACGGAGTCTGCATTGCAGGGCCTAGGTGGTTGGTAGAGAGGAATACGCTCAGTTAACTTTATTCTTCGAAGATTACGGGAATGAGAGTTGGAACCATACACTACTTTCACAATAGCACTGCAGGAACTGAGGAAGACCATGACCCCCAAGCGCTCAAGGCATCGTGTGGACCAACAAGCTTTCGGCGCAGGTGTCTGGAAATCCCGCCGTAAAGTATTGAAGTGGTCGAGGTGGGATCAAAGTGCAGTTTCAAAGTGAGACGAGGCAATGTATGGCTAGCTGTGTTCAGAGAGGTCGGTGGGTGTAGTGTTTGGTTGAGATGGTCGAGAAGAAAGCATCTCATTAATTGTTTCCCTCTTGTGGGACCTGAAAAGAAATTACTGCCATCTGGTTGTCGAAGAATCGTCAGATACAAATAGCTCTCGGTGCAAGAACCTGGACGTTCAGTCATCTCGGCGTACGGTACTGCAAGCTAACTGGAACTGGAACTGGTGCTGAAGACAACTGACCTTGAGGCGGTCTCCCTCTAGCTTGCGGCGGATGGAGCGTCTTTGCGTTACACAGGTCAGCTGACTTATTTTTATATTTGAAGTAACGGATATATTCACTTTCAGTTTTTGTTTAAAATCTTAGGGCGCGAGACCTTTCGAAAAATAACGGAACTGGCGTTCCGTAATTAAAATACGAATATAAGAGCCCCTGGGGCTTTTAATGTTCTATCGAGTTCTACCACGCGGTTTTAATGAGGTCGGGCGAATTCGAAAAACGATGCAAAACGACCCAATTCTTTTTGCAAAGGGGTACGTTTGAAATCGTTTTGGGGTTTGCCCTGGGACTGTTTTTGTCAAATATACTGAATAGCGAGGATGGGGCGCGAGCGGACCTACACGGTGGCACACAGGAGATGGTGCCACCTTGGCTAGCAAGTGAAAGGAAGTCCAACTGCACAGACACGTTGTTAAATTGTTTTGATTGCGTAGAAAGTGATAACGTGACCACCACTTCACGATTCGATGTGACATCTTTCACTATCCCTAGCCATCTGGTTAAGGGGAGTTTTAGACACCGCCCACGAAGACATGAAGCACTTACTTTGCTCAATTCCGCCACACATTTTCCCGCTCCACGCTGCCACGACAAAGAGTCGACCTTATCATAACTTCTTCCATTCCGTGGGGGACGGCGAACGGGACATGGTATGGTGGAAAAGTGTTCACCACACGCAAAACGACCCAAATAACGAAATCTACTAAGCTTCATAGCCCGAGGTGAAATGTTCCCAAAACTGGCACCTAGTACTTAATTCATCGTCTGCACATTACCCGCCCAGTCACTATCCAATCTTGGCGATACTACGTAGAAATCGGTGATCAAAACCTCCAAGCGACGAACATCTTCGGCACGTAAACTCCATTTCTCGTATCCCCGCAACAGAACTGATTTTTCTGGCTGACAGTACTTATGAATTTTCAATTTCAGTGAAAAACCGGGCTGACGCTACAAAGCTTCAGTCCAAGGTCGGGAGCTCGAACCTCGGATAAACGCGCACTCTCCGCTATTGCCGTGCTACCATTTTTCGACAGAGCTACTGAGTTGAGTAAAGCGGCCGAAATCTTGAGCTTCCGTCCGTCGGGTGTCAGATTCGGGACCACTGTTGTCCAGCACTATAAG
>LUCM01008701.1:180185-196721 GCA_008360955.1 Fasciolopsis buskii | reverse complement strand
GAAATGAGAGACTAAAAAGTGAATGGGACAAATTGTAAGCTTTAATTTGAGAACAAATGGTTGTGGCGAATCTTGCTGGTCCTTGATGCATCTCATTGGCCAAATCAGCACATGACTTATTCATCCAAGATTGGTGACCTGTCTTCTCACAATCCTCGTGAAAAGAACTAGGACAGACCACATTGGTGTATCAAACACACTAGTGAGTGGGCATCAACGCATAGCGGTGCCCCACGAGACAGGTGACCAATCATTGTCTGGTGACTAATGTGCTCAAGTGTCCAGTGAAATGCACCGAGAGCAGACGAGACTGGCCATAGCCAGTTCGTCAAATTCATTTCACAATTTCTCATTTCGATGTTATTTTTTCTGTATTCAATGTTTAAATGGTATGGATTCTTTAGCTCACACACATCTCGAGCCTTAGGACACGTATGGTGATTGGTTCGCCGATCTCAGACGTTCAGGATCTACTCGCTCGCAAGTTGTGACGCAGTGCCCCTGCAGACAACTCAGAATGCATTAATTAATTCCACCAGATGTCGTGATTTGAGTTGGAAACAAACCTGTTCTCCCCAGGTCGAAACCAAAGTGGTTGAAATTCTTTCAGGCGTTTAGTTAAATGCATCGGCTTTCGGCCCACGTAAGTAATACTACAGGTGCACTTGAATTGTCAGACGATCAAAAAAGGCAATTTATCCTTGTTGTCACGTCTGACTACGGGTGCAGATGAGGACTGGTATCTGATTGTAACCGTGTTGAATGTAACATTCATTGCAACGCGCAATAATCAACTGACCCACTCCGCTGAGGCGACACCTTTGAAGGGGAGACTAATGAAGCGAGCTCTTTTAGTCATCTGTTGTACCCTCTCTGTTGACTGTGCACAGTTTTTGTTGGGATTATTAAACGTCTCTGGGTATCCATTTGCTTAGAAATTGTGGGGACTTTACAACCAACCATTCACGAATAGTTTTCTCTCCTTTACAAGAAAAGACAACGGGATAATACCAAATTTGTTATTGCAAATGCTAGTCTGCTTTCCAGGCAAAGCAGATCTCACAAGGTCCCATTCACTCGTGTTTCGAGGAGGGAAGATATTCGTGCGTATCATTCTTACTTTAAACCAGATTGAAGATCGAGCAAAAACTCCCGCTACCTGGATGTGAAGCGGTCCAAATGATCCCGATAAGACTGTTGGTCAATACTTCAATTATTGAGAAAGATAAGAAATTTTAGTCATGTTGGAGCCAAATTTATCCAGAACCTAGCATTATTTCATGCTCCATGGTCCGTGGCCATTCGTCCAATTCTGTCCCGTTGTGTTCACTCCTAGTCCATTAATCCAGTACTGTTTGTTAAACTGGATCACAACCGCTTCAGTATGCTTCTTCTTCGGAATAGTATTTGAACAAAGGCCTAGTTATAATTAATAAAAATGATTCACAATTTTTTCTTTTGAATCGGGTTTGCCACAGCATCATCGTATTCACACCAATGTTATTAAATTCCGAACTGTTTCCAGCCGGTACATCTCGAGTTACATGATCAAGATGATCATGTGCTATGCAAAATCTCTTTTTAGATTGAACAGCCTACCGAGTGGAAAAGCTGTCTTAAAAACACCAGACAATGAGTGACATTACGCCCCCCGGGTATAAGTTAGCGCAAAAGACGAATTCACCACTAGTTGTAAGAAGGATCGAGACACTAGTCACTACGATCCCCGACACACTGAAATGTCCATATTGGCACTAAGCTCAGTTACCATGGACAGGACGAAAATGTGTCTGCCTCCGATCTACTGAGGCGAACGTCCGGTTTGAGTCACAAGTGTGTGACAACATTTCAAATAAGGTATCATTTGTACTACATGGACTGCATGAAAAGTTTGGATTTAAAGGCGCGAGTTCGAATCCTCCCACCGCCGGTCAACGTCCCCACTTGGCAGCCCTTTATTGGTCGCAACCCCCTTCCGGAAACATGACGTACATTGTTATTTCATTATTTAAAAGAAGTAAAACATAAAGGAAGATAAAGGATTCCATCACCTGTCGATCGAAACTAACACAATTCGGTGAATATCTATTTCACATGTGCATAGATATCCCAACAGTACCAGAAATGAAATATTTCACCATGTGATATCGTTGCTCAACTCACCGATAAGAAACTATGGGAGCACTTACTGTACAGCTGTTTCATCCCTGTTAGGAATCATCAGCAGTGCATATCCACCGCGCCCGAACTGGGACGTGAACCCGGAACGAACGATTCTGAGTCGAACGCCTTAGCCATTACGCTGCCGAGCAGCATCTGAACGGTTTGTTGAACGTTCTAACAAGCATGAAACAGCTATACAGTTCTAGTGCTTCCATAGTTTCTTAATGTTCAGTTGAGCAATGATATCACCTGGTGAATTATTTCATCAAAACATTCAATCTTCTGTTACTAAAGTGTACCAAGCAATCAAGCTCTGTAGGTCATATCCAAAGCCTTCGTCGTACTTAGGCTACCTGCAGAGAAGTTGTCTGTCAGTAGGGGTTGATCGCTTTGCGACAGCGGCCAGTAACCGTGCAAATCACTGACGATTAGGTGCAAAATCATGTCGTGAAGTTCAGCAAACCGTTGAGAGCCTGCCCGGATGTGCAATGGTTAGGGCGTTGGACTCAAAATCGTTCGTCCCGGGTTCGTGTCCCATTTCGGGCGCAGTGGTTATACATTGGTTCCATCAAACACCTGGCAGAAGGGCTATGGATATGGTATAGAATTGTACGCCCTTATCGGTGCATGTAAAATGAACGTCCTGATGACATCCACCGTACTTGTCAGCCCCGGCCGAATTGTCAAAAGCCCAAGCGGTTATACTCAAGTGGATTGCGTTGTCCGTAGCCATGACATGAATAATTCATCGAATGCACCATAATGTGCGCGGTTTTTTTACGAATCAATGGTCACACTAGAACTCGGTGTTGGCAGTTTTAGTAGAAAAAGTTTCATAATTAAGACACTATTTTTTCGAGTGGAAAGCTGTGTGTAGGAATAACATCTGCCTGCTTAATTGTTGTTTCGAACATTTCTTTGCGATTTTGCAGATGCACGTTTCTGCCGATTGCTTACTGGTAGAAAAGTGTCAAGCGAATGTCCAGTTTAGCCTTATGATATCGACTTTCGAAAGCGCAAACAGAGAATACAATATCATCGATTGATCGGTTTCACGTAGTTAACCTAACCATATTCATTTACTAGGATGTTTCTACGGTGTAGTGATGGATAGGATCCAGAAAATCATCGTATACGAATACCGCAATATGGTCGGAGTGGTTTTATTTTAGGTTTCCTAGTTGCTTACTCGTCTCAAAGCAACTCTCCCAATTAACCATGAGTCTCAACTAGCCTTTGTTAAGGAGGTCTTACTCACTGCCGCATTGTGAGTGCTTTTTTCACACTAAAGTGCCAGGACAAACGGCAATGTTGACCAACCTTTGACAGTTAGTCTATACGATACAGCCAAACTCTGATTGCAAACCCACGACGGTCAACGTGTTTTCATACTTTCGCTTGTCACGGTCACTAACTTAAACACTTTCAGGTAGTTTTCTGGATTTGAGTCCAATTCCAACCGCTTTTTCCGAGCAAAAACGATCAAATGGCCTCCGGCAATGCTTGGGACGACAAAGGGTTCGCATAGGTCAAGAAGACAGAGCTTACCAGCTCGTGTCCCCCCTCCTAGTTAGTCCTTATAGCTAATACTACGCCCTGTCAACCCTGAGCCCGTTACACAATCGGGTCACCTTCAGTCAGTCCACGGAGTACTGGCTAGCTTCGTGCTTGGCCTCCGCTTGCAGTTGGTCCAACTCCAAGCCCGTGTTTTGGTGAATGGACGTCAAAGAGGCTTGGCCTTTCGACTTTGTTTGTCCTGGTGTAATCGTGCTTCGCTTTTGTGACTCATCGGACCGAAGCAAAGTGACCTTGGAATTTTGGCATCTGCACGTAACCTCCATCTACACAACATACGAACAATACGGGTGTATGCTCACCGACATATGTATCGAAGGCTGAATTTAGCACTCAAAATGTCTAGGCAACCTCATCCAGATTGCGCATAAATCGAGGCACCAGTTAGCGGCTCTCGGTGGCAAGTCAGAACCTTGACTGGAAGATAGCACGTTCCATATATATAAATATATGCATATTGCCCAGTTGTAATTGGTCGTTGCTAAAATGACACGACACACCCTGTCGCGTGTATGGTACTCAATTATTTGGCCTAGGTTGTCCTTCGGGTACGCGAAACGATTTATGCAATTCCATGCATATCTATGGTCTCGGTCCTGTTAAGAGCGAATTAATGCATATGTTGGCGTGGTTTTAGAAATGTTGAACAGATCAACTAGGGTTCACACCGCCAATCGTACATCTGTGAATTGTTTAATCAGGCCCACTGCATATGCCCGGGATTGGATGATACATTTACGACCAACTAACCAAACAGTCAATTATGCGGCAGCTTATGATCAAATCCTATCCGGTGTCTCCGCTACTCCGGTTCTCGAATGTTAGCAGTTTGCAGTATCTATGACAGCAATACGAATTGATCAAACTGACAAGCAGAATGTGAGAGCATTATTAGAAACAATGTGCTAGCAAACTCGAAGGAGAAATTTGCCGTTGAGTAGTTGACAAATACGTTACGCTACCGCCTGAGAGATGTAAGCAATCACGGACCGTGAATACTGATCGTCGCGCAGGCTGGATTTAACATCTTGATTTGGTTGGCGACCGAATTTCTGAAAATCTAAATTCCGGACTTAGAGAATAAGAAGGCAAATACCTTCGGTTTTGAGAGACCGAATGTCACAAATGGCCGGCGGTGGCCAAACGCATAAGCTCATGGACTCGAATCCCCTCACCGTCGGTCAACGACCACACAAACTGGCAGACTTCTGTTGGCCGCGGAGCCCCTTCCTGAAAAATGACGTACATTGTTATTTCATTCGTAAAGAAAGTAAAAGATAGAAGATTAAAAAATCCGATGCGTCATGATGACACTGGCTCGCCGACTCCGTTCAGATACAAAAGCCGTGCTCAAGCTAGTTCAGTGACACCCAGGTAGGTCAACAACAGGGGGGACACGCTCCCCGAAGGTCTACGCGTCCTGGGTATTTGATTTTCTAGTCGAAAACAACCCTGGACAGCCGAATGACGGAGTCACGTGATGGGACTACGTAGTCACAGCTCGCAGCTGTAGAGGCTTTTAGTTTCAACCGGCCGTCACGTGGACATACAAGGCCTGTGCAAATACGTTGCAGTCCTTTTGGTCACCACAATTACAGCTCAATGTCGACTTGGGGAGGTGTAATACACAAGTAGACATTTCTTACTGTACTTAGTAATTAACCGGGCATTTTGATTTCATCACATAATCTCATTAAAAACTAGCTGAGTTGGGGGTATTCGGTTGATCGCATTTTACGCAAGTAATGTTTTATACCTTAAGTGTTCCAGCGATGCATTTCCTTTTGAATCCGTTTCTAAAATTTCAACTTCGAATCATTTCAGAAGTCGGAAAAGGGAATGCACTGGCCAGGGTATATTTTGTTAAGCATCAAAAATAAAACGGGATTTGATAATTTCAGAACAAACGACCACCTTCTTAATTGGAACCCGGAAGCTAGAATATCTCAGCGTATCCGTACGTTGATAGGTGGGTTAGGGTAAATTGAAACGTGTTGTGGTTGTAGTTAGGGCGTTAACGCACGGACAAGTCATCTTGTAATGGGCAGGTGTTTTCGACCAGAACTTGTTTTACAAATTCTTCGTCATGCAGCATCTACGTTGAACTAGCCACTGAAAATCATGGAAGCGGTTTCTTGTTAGGAATCAACAGCAGCGTATAACGACCGCCCCCTGAACTGGGACGCGAGTCCGGGACGAATCGCTTGGAAATTCACAGAAAATCTCCTACTGCTGAAAACTATCAAGTAGCAGATCTATTTACCGCTCTGCGTTAATTTCTCCGCTATTATGAGAAACGAAAACACGACAGATGACCAACAAGATCGTACTCGAGAAAAAGAGATGATATCCAAAATTCTCACCGGCTAACTGTTCAGTTGCAGCCTGGCCCAAATTTGTTGTTTAAACTTAAATGCATGACGGGTTTATCTTCCTTCATCACAGGCCCAAATTAGGGCCCATAAGTGAACGCAAAACCTGCCAACTTGATCAGCCCGGGTAACTACTTCGGCGAAGAATCTTACACTGTCTGTTATTCAAATCAAATGTGGCTGTTATTCAAACCAAATGTGGTTGTCAGCGCAAAGCGCCTCTGTTGGATTACGGGAAATCTTTTGTAGATTGACGAGTCACTTACGGGTGACGGTGTTTAGACTATTGGTACTTTGTCTCTGCCTAGACCGCAGATGGTTGAGTTTACACAGCGATCGTAATTTTAGTGTTGTTGTGCGGTTCAGAAACGTGACAAATGAGGATAAATAGTGTACGGGAACTTTCACAGCTTGATCACCGTTGTCTTTGCATTATTGGCCGAATTCCATGGGGAAATTTCCTCCGCAACATGAAAGCAAGGTGTCAGAGGATGGGCCTTTGGGTTCATTTTTAGTGTTGGAGCTGAATGTGTAAGGTGAAGATGTTTGGGATATGCTTTGTGCAAGCTAATAGAAATAATGCTCAGTTGTATTCTATTGGCCGAGCTAGGCATTGTTTGGAGGATGATGGAGGCTGTCAGTCAATGACTTGGCAAGATTTTGGGAAACCTTTAAACACTGGACTGGCTCGTGTCATATATATATATATATATATATATATATTAGAAGTTAGAAGGCGTACACTTAGTCAAACGTTTATTGTGACGTTTCGATTCTGCATCGTGAACCTTATTGAGATGACATCACAATAAACGTTATGACTTGCCATGCGCATTCTAACCTCTAAACTATGCAACCTGAGCTGCAGATATTTTCACATATATATGTATATATGTATATATATACTTATATATATATATATATACAGCAGGCCACAGAATGATATTGTTCCTCGCAGCTCAGGTTCAATAAGGTGATATTGGTTGTTCGCTAAGCTGGACAATTTGATAGCAGACCTTTCATCACTAGCCAGGGTGATATTATGGCGAGTGTCTGGTTGCGTCGTCCGCCTAAATGGGTCACCTAGCCTTTAAGTCGGTGCACATTGGCTGCTCTTGGTGGCGTAGTGAGGTAGAGATGCTTCCCAGCTATTTTGTTCATCTTTGTCTATTGTTGATATGTTGTGGGCTGAATTAGCGTCCGTTTCGAGTGGCTTGTGCTAATTGTTGTTCACCCGGACGAGTTCTACTCCACCGTCCTCTTTGACTACCTATTCCAGGTGTGCCTGATCTCTCAAATCGACGATTGTACTAGGGGGACTGTATGACTTTTGTGCCTCCCCGTTTGTGTTTCACTTTTCCAGAGTAGCCATGACTGCGCATTTCACATTCATACTAGGTCTGCTGCAAAAAGCAAAACAAAACATGTGGTGAAGTAAACTCATAAATAGCTCACAATTCCCTGTAATTATTGTCTTGGATTGATTGTTCCTGTGCTCGGATTCCACCTTTCTCGTACAGACCTCACTTCATCCGTTCAACTTCATACTGAGTAAGACGTCGATTTCAGTTTTAATCACATTTGAGTTCATTAGTGCTCCGTATTTTTCACTGTTTTCAGGTTCGGAGCCTGAACTTTCCAAATGGAAAGCGCATGTGTTACCCTTGTCCCACGGGCTCTCATTCAATCTAATCAGAATGACCGAGTTAAATTTGTTAAGATGTCAACCTGAATGGCAGTCAGCATTGCCTAACAGTTTTAACGAGGGAAATGATTCATATCCCATCAATTCCAATCGAATATCATTGACTTAATCAACTCTTCCTAAGTGATTTCCCAACAGTGTGTTTGGACCAAACTACAGATTGTATGATAAAAGTTGAAAAACCCTCACGCTAGGATGATTTTAGGCACATAAATCAAACAGATCCCAGTAGCGCCTTTTCAGCCTAAAAAATTACCGTTGAATAGTTTTTATTAGGCTTTGTGCATAAACTGTTTTGATGGGAAAAAATAGCAAAATGTCCATGGTTTCATAATTCATCCGGTTACCCTCCCTCCTTCTTTTTTCTCAGTCTCTTTCCTTCTCTCTCTCTCTCTCTCACACACACACACACATACATACCAGGGTACACACAGACACACAAACACACGCACACACACATACACACACAAACCAAAATTCTTTATTTGCTGCTTATTTACAAAATGCACCACTGTGCTCGATTTGTACATTGAGAAATGAAAAAATCTTGGAGTTTAGACGAATCTACATGATGAATTCAGTCGGGATACGTTTGGTAGGTTCCGGATTTTTCTATGCTACCGCTCCTATAAAACTATTGAAGCGTGTAACGCTGGTAATTCATGCCGACCGCATTATTGAATATACTCTTTCTGTATTGATGACATCGGCTAAACGAATCGTTTGCAATGAAATACACCAGTATTGTGTTAGTCGGAACCAAAGAGAAATACATGTGACAAACAGTACGAATGAAAATGTCCAGTTAGGATATACTGGATGTGAAGACCGGATGATTTCTTTGCTCACGGAAATGGTTAAACCCTCGAGATGTTCCTTTCCAAATGAGATTCGGACACAGGTCCAGTCATTTCTGTAGAAAAAATACTGGAACTATCCAGGAAAAAGGGCTAAAAAGAAAGCGTTAAACACGCAACTTCCTTTTAAGGGAGATAATAAGTGTGAAATGCTAGTTCGACGCCTGCGAAACGCGTTCGCACACACGTCTTCCGCCGCCACATCAGGTTCACGTTTCAACAGTCGCTTTGTGATTTCTACGAATCTTAAAAACAAGCTATTTGTCCTTTCCTCATCTAATCTAACCTATTCATTCATTTGCCCATGTTCGGCTAGGTATGCAGGTAATACAGCACGCCAACTGCCGCAAAGAATCAAGGAGTACAGGCCGGCTTGGCTGAAGACGAGACTAAGAAAATTCGTAACTCGCACGATCGGAGCGCACCTAGCAGAAACAGGACACCAGATGAACGACGAAGCTTTCAAAGTGATCTACAAGGTACCGGGGAATTTGCCAAAATTCATTCGTCAGTTTCATTTGACAGCAGGAGAATCAGTAACAATCAGGCTGTTAAACCCGTCGCTGTGTTCACAAAAAAACCTTTTGTCAAATCACTCAAGCTAATCTGGCTGTGATTTGAGAATATTAGTCCAAGCTTAAGTTGTCCTGAATGTGACCTTTCACGCGCGACAGCTGCCAGTTAATCTATCTCGTGTACTTCGTTCAGATATTAGCACAGGCCTTGTATGTCCACGTGACGGCCGGTTGAAACTAAAAGCCTCTACAGCTGCGAGCTGTGACTACGTAGTTCCATCACGTGACTCCGTCATTCGGCTGTCCAGGGTTGTTTTCGATTAGAAAATCAAATACCCAGGACGCGTAGACCTTCGGGGAGCGCGTCCCCCCTGTTGTTGACCTACCTGGGTGTCACTGCACTAGCTTGAGCACGGCTTTTGTATCTGAACGGAGTCGGCGAGCCAGTGTCTTCATGACGCATCGGATTTTTAATCTTTTATCTTTTACTTTCTTTACGAATGAAATAACAATGTACATCATTTTTCAGGAAGGGGCTCCGCGGCCAACAGAAGTCTGCCAGTTTGTGTGGTCGTTGACCGACGGTGAGGGGATTCGAGCACACAACCTACACGTCCAAACACCATGACTTCATCTATTTGGTCCCCGCCGGCCTTACATCAGGCATATGTAACTGTGTTAGCTAGAGGATGAAGTTACCGAAGTAGAATGTTGTTCGCCATCCTATTATTTTTTATAACAATGCAACGGAATTATTTAGTAAATTAGAATTTCATCATTCTACGGAACAGTTTTGCACGGTCAGGTATAATTTAAAAATCGCGAACTGTCATCAAATGTTTGATTGGTCTCTAGTCTGCCCATTCTGGTTAAGTCATGGTTGAATGAATGGTTTTGCCATTTGGTGTAAGAAGGTTACTTCGTTCTCAGTTTTCCTTTTGTTCACTAAGTCAATTGCTTTTAAACGAGAAAGAACACCCGCTTGAAGACTTTGTTATTCAGACCATTTTTGAATCCTTTTAAATTTAGGAAAGTCTTTTGTTCACTTTAAAGGAACCACGTAAATCGATACCTTGTTCTTCTGATTGTGTTTCAATCTCACATTGCTATTTAGGGATGAGTAGTTATTAGCTACGCGTTCTGACGAATAGCACAACCCGATGATAATGTAACCACAGTCCCAATGGTTTGCTTTTTTTCGAGGTGTACCATACTCAGTGCATTTGAAATTGGATAGAAATTTTGTTCGAATCGACGATCATGATATGTTCTTGCACGTGAAATAAAATTATACGCTGAGCATATGTTTCGTCTATTCTTCGTGTAATGAAGCGTGGACTGACTACTTGGCCTTCCTTGTTAGTAGTACCTCGGTCGGAGGCAAAGTGCAACTTTCAACATAGAACCTAACGGTCAGGTAGAAACGCAAGAAAGTTTTCGAACTCCGGGCAGTAAGAAGAAGAGAAAATAGGACCTAAAAAGATTGAACAGACGCACGTGGCAGTATTATTTTAAATGCGATTAAACCGATTGCTTTTTAATGCGAATCTTTCCCCGTCGAATCCTTCGACCGTTGATGACCTTCTCATTTGGAAGCCATTACACTAAAGTGACTCTCTGCATCAACTATTAAGCAAACACAAACAATGACAAAGAAAACAGATTAGAGAATGAAAGAAAGCGGAAAGTTTTCTGCCTTACTAAATCAGTCGATCGCAAGATGTACCACCACTTATAATGTATGTCACAGTTTTCTTTTTGCACGGTCCGAAAATGCTTCAGCATGGCCGGGATTGGGTGTCTCTGGCTTCGATACGGCTACTGACCCTGAACGCCTCTCGAAATGCTCCAGTATGACCTGTGTCTTCGCTAAGGAAGTCCCACGCACTGCCTTCTCGTGGTCGATATGTTGTCATTGGAATGCGAGAACGAAAACGGATGGCCAGTGACCTACACCGTGTTCACCAAGGGAGTTATTTAAACCTCGATTCCAGACCAACCACGGTCGGGGTACGAAGCAAACGGCTGTACCCACCGGTAAACGCAGTGAACGGGCTTACTGGGCACCCAGGACATTAAGCTCTGTTCGAAGAACATATAAACTAAACACTCCCCCATGGCCTCCCAGTGGTTTACGTGATACTCAAATGATCCTGGTGCCTTGTGCATTAGACCATTTGGTCTTGCCTTCAGGGTAGAGTCCCCTACGTCAATCCCTTACTTCGGTTTGGGCAACCGGGTAGTATCAGTCAGCAGAACAATCATGGATCCTGATGGGTAGCCAAAGACTCAGAGGTGGTCAGCGGAAGAACCTGCGTGTGAGGAACACAGCACATTTGCCATTCCGCTTCCTATTTTGTCTATAGTATTTTATTCCCCATAATTCTGATGTCACATGACTTGTATTCAGATTTATTGTATTGTATCGTGTAGACTTTTGCGTATACTACGTAATGTCGCATTTTAGTCAAAAAGTGTGAGGGTTAACTATGAAATGAGAAGAGAAAGAAATTAATAAATAAAATTTAAAATGCACTTATCGTCTCGCAAGAATATAAAAGAACTTATCCGGGAATAATCATAACGTATCAGGACAAGTTGCTCAGCAATTCGCCTGAAACCCGATCACGATTTGTCAAAATTCTTGCTAAATATGAGACAGTGGAATTCCTATAAATATTGCTTCCAGAGGGTATGGAAATAAAAGCTGATCGTGTAGAAATATGAAAGCGACCAAATGCTTACAGTTTGTGGAATAGAAGAGACCGTGGGACTGACTCAAATGCTGACGACTAGTCCAGGAACGCGCAACGCACAGCTCCATTCGAAGGAAGTAAGAACTCAGCAGTTACTCATCAGTCCTCATTATGTTAAATGACCCTTACATTGTTGAAATACCACTTGGTCAATGGCGCGTTACAGGTTTCCCCAAGTCAATCCTCTATTTCGGTTTGGGAAACCGGGTAACATCCATCCAACGGGGGAACTATGGATTCCACCAGATAACCAATGATATAGAGTGAACATGGATCGTGCATACACCCAAAGGATGCCAGTGCATGAGGCAAAAGAATTTTGCATTTTGTTTACAAAATTTATTACTCAATAAATGCTAGAGTTAGTATCCTGGTTCGTTAATTGTTCGAATGGACTTGATCCGGTCACACACTGACGGTCCGGGGGTTATCGTTTTGGTATACCGAATCAAACGGTCCGGTGTCGAGACGATTTCGTTCTCGAGCCTGTAAGATCTCCGGAGCAGCCTTGGTGTCGGGATATCCATTACAGCGTGATTGCCAAAGTAATTAATGATCTCGGTTGAAAAAAATATTATACTAGTGGCCAACATATTCCTTGCATGCGACAAAAGTTTACGATTTTGACAGATGCACGGGTGAGATCCGAAACGGGAATTGGAACTAGGGCGAGGAACGTTCCACGCTAAACTAATCACGGGTGAAGGTCTTTCTAATTTTCGAGCTGACATGAATGTGGAGTGAGAATGACTCAACTCAGATGTTTGGATGAAATAATGTACCATGTGATATCAACATTGAATTAGCCATTAAGGAATAGTGCAAGTACTGTACAACCCATTCATCATTAGAAGCTTGGCTACTTGCGGGGAATTAGTAATAGATCATTTTCAACGCCTTCATCGTACTTGAAATACCTTCACAGGGGTCATCCATCAGCAGGAATCAATCATCGTGTGCCAGTCGTCGGTGGCCGTGCAAATCAATGACGGATAGGAGCAACACCGCGTGATGAAGTTCATGAAAGACAGTTAACATCCAATTCAATAACGCAATGGCTAAGGCGTATGACGCAAAATCGTTCTTCCGGGTTCGAGAGTGATGGGTATGCATTGTTGATGATTCCTAACGAGGATGAAACGGCTGTGCATTGAGTGATTCCATGATTTTCTAATGGCCAGATGAGCTTTTACATCACAATGGTGAATTATTTCATGAAGACATAATCTCCATCTACTAATGCGCATCATATACGTTTTGATCCGTGCCCGTCATACTCTCCATTGCATCCAAACTGGCAAAGAAATTTCTCATCTGACATTTAGGAAGCAAAAAGGTCAACCTGATTCATGGGAAGCTCGATTCTAATAGATGGTGATTACTGTTGGTGAATTCGAACCCTCGAGATATCCACTTCTTCTTCGTCTTTGATTTCACCGGATGACACTTCCGAAAATCGATTAATGCAACCTAGGTGTCATAGATGACATTACCAAGTTACATTTGCATGCATAAATCATACTGTGCCAGATACTGAATGTTTGTCCAGGTAATTTAATTGTGTAACGATCACATGCGTTCGACAATCCAATGAACCAGTGCGTGTTTGCATCCGAATGATCAAACTTCTGTCACTGCAGAATTTCAAGTTCCCGATTCCCAGCTTTGACGACTATCGTTCCGGAGATAGTCTGTCGCCCGGTTTCTTTTTTCAACATGCCTGATTTAGGGGAATCTCATTCACTTTCAGACCACTGCGAATTTCATGGTCTCGATTTCTGGTCCGAATCCTTTTCGTCTTCAGCAGTGGAATTTGGAAGCCATGAGGCAGTAAAACAAGTGGACAGCCTCGAAACGCCGGTTTAAAATGCGCATGGCGTAAGTCCTTACTTCTGAACTCGCCACGTGCCAAAACATACTGATCGAAAAACAGTCAAATGCAATATACTCGACAGCTTGTATTGTGTGTCAGCAAACCTCATACATGGTACGTGTCATGATATATACTGTGCGGATAAATGTCGCATCTATTACACTTGGTCATTTTGGTTGCGTAACCGCATTTTGGGCTGGTAACTAGGGTAGAATGAGAGATGTTTCATGTGATCTCTCGTTGCGAAGATGCATTCATTCGGGCAGTTTGGGATAGCTTTGATCCTAGACAATTTTTTACAATTAATTTTATTTGACCTGGTGCCTCTAGCCTGCTGGATGAAAAAGACACTTCATCCGTGTTGACTAACTGGTCAGATTCAATCATATCTGTGTTGATTTTCACTTGTCTATTGATTATCCATTTTTTTATTCATTCAACTCGACTCTTGTCCCGTTACGCATTCGGACAACGTTTTCTTTTGTTGTCTCGATTTGCTTTCACTCACCACACCGATGAACACATGCTTAGAGGTTGAAGTTGAGCGTTAGAAATAAGACCGGTGGATTTGCTGAGTTTGATGTCCAACGGTTTCCATGCTCTGATGTACACATAGTCGGATGATGTAATCCCGTTTTATGCGTTCGTTTGGTCATCCTATCAGGATGCACCACTGACAGACCATGTTCTATTTACCCAGCTCTAAAACGTCGGGAACAAGACTGCCTGTTGGCGCGTTCTCCAATGGATTAGCCATGGCAATCGGATATGAGCGAAGATATGGATTACGGAAAATCTCGGCGATTTGAGGCAATCTGATCGGTTCGGGATCGATGCTTTGTTTTTATTCTTTTCCTACGCTAGTGACTGTTTAGAGTGATGCTTGATGCTTACGAAATTGTTCATCTGTACGTTACTGGTGTTTTTGTGGAACCAAGAATTTATCAATTGCTATGCATACAAAAAGGTTTAAAAGAAATGCTGTTGAGAGAAAGGGCAATTCATTGTTTATTATTTCTGTAATCATAAATACAATTACTGCAAACGATTACTTTGGTGTCACTACTGCTACTACTACCACTACTGCCACTGTTACTGCTGTCATAACGACTAAAACTATAGCAACGAAAATAACCAGTACTATTATTACCACCACCACTACTACTGTCAGTACTATTACCATTACTATCACTACTATCATTACTAATTTGGCTAATCATAGAAATTTGTCCGCTGGGACATAAGGTCCCCACCATGATGACAAAAGTGATTGCAACTTTTCTTCTGAAATAAACAGACTAAAAACTTGCACCAAACCGGGTTGATTATGATCAATAACAGTGCGGAATATTTTCCAAACCTTCGTGGTTAATGGTTATCCCATCCTTTCGAACACGGCTTTCATGCACGTGAGTCTGCCCGTACTCAGCCCAGAAATTTCCCGCAGACGCAAAGCTTACCAAATGTTGGTAAAATAATTGTCAACAAAGCAACTCGGTGCGAATACAATCTTTCGACCGAGAAATGTAAATGAAAAACAACACGTTCTTGTATTACTGAACTTTGTTCGACATACGGTCGGACAGAATAATTTACCAGTCAATCTTTTACTCAAATGGTGAATGAAAGCCATTTGTCGGTTCACTGGTTCGTTGTAGCTTTTAGTCAGTACTTGGACGTGAGTGTGCATGTATTAACGCCCAATTTTTACATGGGACTCTGAAGTTGAATTGCGTAGAAAATAAAAAAAATCGACAAACACAAAATGTTTTAAAAGCAGGCCAGTAAAACTGCCTTGCCCCAGTTAATATCCGTGAAGTAGTCAACGTGTGGCTATGATTCGAACGGGATATGCTGAAATGAGTTTGACCAAGTGATCGTGGTTGTTTTATAGTTTATGCACTTGTTTTGAAAACCTCGTTATGAATTCGCGGAGTTTAGGCTCTTACCCCGTTTCTTTCAGGCAATCATTCAATCACTCAGTCAATAATAATTGCTTCACGCAGCCATTCATGCAATCACTCCGTGAGGTGATCAATCATTCGATCAATCATTTAGTTAGCAATTTAATCGAATACTCAATCGGCCAATCAACTAATCAGTTGGTCATTTAGTCAATCAGACATTTACCGTTTCATAACATTTCGAATATCGATCCCATTTCTAGATTCGCCGATAGTGCACCAGTGTATATCTGTGCACATTGAAAAGGCTAATTGAAGGGTATTGGACGAGAAACAGAGGAACCCACTAAAAGGTAGTAAAATCACCGCCGTGCCCATTTGATACATCACCGTGATCTGCCAGCTTATTCAGCTATTCAATCAACAAATAATCAGTTGTCCGATTGATTGACTAACCGATAAATGTTCACTTAGTTTAATCAGGATTTCAGCTGTTCGGTTGCTCAGCTAACCATTGGTTGATCGTTTCATTTATTCACTCATGTTCTTGCACCGATTGTCAAACAATTTTGCAGAATATTTCCAATCACGACATGATGGGTCTGGAAATGTTTACTTTTCAAACATTGAGACAACAAAGTTCCACGAGTCAAAACAAAATGGAATGCAATAGATAAATAAATCGTGCCGCAAGATTTGTATTCTCAGACAAAAAGTGTGAAACAAGTGTGCAGTTGCCATGGCAACAGTCACAAGTTACATGTTAGTAGTAGGAGATTGAATGTTTACATGAAATAATTCACCATGTGATATCAT
>LUCM01008701.1:169114-179188 GCA_008360955.1 Fasciolopsis buskii | reverse complement strand
CCCAACCCGTGTTGCTTTTTGATCAAATGAAGGACTGATTCGTGAAAAATTTATGAATCACTGTGTCCCTACAAGAATTCACTGTTGGATCATTTCTAATTCTCCAGTGTAATTGTAAAGAAAGTAGGGGGAAATGTATGCATTATTAATATTCACTTCCGGCAAACCCCGGGGTTGGAAGGGCCAATTCCTGCGGAGTGTGAATGTGTCAAGAGTAGATCGGTTTCCGACTGGTTTAATAATTGTCGTCAGACAATCACCAGGCCTTGCTTGTCCCGGTGTGCCAGGCTTGTCAGGTCCCAAGTGTGTGTGTGTGTGTGTGTGTGTGCATATGTGTGCGTGCGTGCGTGTGCGTACGCGTGTTCCTACGTGTGTGTGCGTATGCGTATGTGTGTGTGTGTCAGACGACGTTAATCAGATTGAATAGTACATTCAACAAACAGTCGGCGAGTGAGTAATGGTTTCTGACAATTTAGAGAAAAATCAAAGACAAATTGAAAATCACTTTTAAAAATTGTCCCACGTTTGTCATTTGTG
Source organism: Fasciolopsis buskii (assembly GCA_008360955.1). Taxonomy (NCBI): domain Eukaryota; kingdom Metazoa; phylum Platyhelminthes; class Trematoda; order Plagiorchiida; family Fasciolidae; genus Fasciolopsis; species Fasciolopsis buskii. Next base: position 178,651 of record LUCM01008701.1, on the reverse strand, counting down.
TCTGATCTGCTGACATTAGTGAACTCGATCTAAGAGTAGATCCAATAAGCATGCTTCCGATCGTCATTTGTATCCGTATTTATTTTTTTTCATTCTGTTTTCGCATACGTTTGTACACATCCACTGGTCCATTATTAGTACAATCATCCCATTCACTCGATTTCTCTAACATAGACACACATCGTTCTACCATTCGGAGCTGGGGTGGTGGGGCTGGATGGATGAATCAGTGGGGCAAAAAACGGATTTTAAAAGTGTTCCGCGTATCCAGTCGGTGTTAAAAGAAATAGTTTTATTTTTTGTTTTGACCAGTTTAAATTATGTAGTTGTTATGAACTGTAATCTGTCGAGATTAAACAAAAATGATTATGGAATCAATAAATCCTGAGTTTTTCAAATAGGCGGGTAATGGAATTCTTTATCAATCTGACTGAAATCTATGTGAAACGAAAGAGTTTCAAAGTTGTGTCTGATCATCCGGTACACTAAAGACACCATTAATGTAAGCATTCTATTACGAAATGTGCAACCCAGATTGCGCATATCACTAAATTTTGTCAGCGTTTCGCAAACCGTCAGTTTGAGCTACGAAACTGGCCAATATTCGAAATGGCTGAAAAAGCATATTCCAGACGTAAAAGAAAAAAGACTGCAGACATTCGAAATCTCAAATCAGTAGCGATAAAGCCCAGATGCTCTGTACACTTGTTGCGTTCTTGTGAGAAATCATCAGTAGTCTATACATCCACTTCACTCGAACTGGAACTCGAATCCGGGAGGAACGGATATGAGTCAAGAAAGCCTTTGTCATTACCTATTACCGAGTAAACTATCAACGCTTTGGGTTGAATTTCATCAGCTGCAGGTATAGCGCCCATTCGTTATCGATTCGCAAGGCCGATTACCAACGCTGCACCGCGGTCATCTCATACTTTGCTGCAGATGACCAAGAATGCAACGACGTTTTGGAACATGACCTACAAATCTTAGCTACTTGATCCTTGTTAGTAGTACAAGATCACATAATTAACGAAATTATTTATCACAAGTTGTCAGCGTGCATCCCGGGAGTAATAAATAACCGGAGTATTGCATGGCTATTTCATTATCAGCTGTGCAGGTACTCCGCGGCCAAACTGGGAAACGTGGATACGACATGATAAATTCTTTAAAAATCGTACTAAGTCGTTTGCTATTGTAAAGCGTTTGATAGTAGTGGGTTCACATTCCGCGGAGATATTCATCAGTGACAGGTAGATGGTCTTGTGAACAGAAATTTGTGAGGTGTAAAAATTGCTTTCTCTGATAAAAGCACCTTGTCATGCAGTGTTGATGCTAGTTGAGGCTTGGAGAACATGCCAGGGTGCCTTAATGGCTAAGGCGCTTGGGTTACAACGTGTCCTATATAAGTGCCATCCTAGTTCGGGCTCGTTGAATGAGTACTGTTGGTAACGATTCTTAGCTAGGGCAAAATGGTTGTACCACCCTTTTATGGTTACTTAACGGATAGTGGGCAGTTCATATTGGATGACCAGTCTTTTCGGAATTCGGATGAATTGCTCAGCTGCAACTAACAGTTCGAATTAGCAAGTGAATCAGTCAGGGAAATGCAAACCGATGTCACGTGGCGACTTTTGCACTGGTTTTGGACCCTAAATGCAAGTGAACATAAGCCGACATTTTAGTCCAAAAAGTTGTATTCATCACCGTATCATAATGCAAATACGTGAATCGCGGAAGAAATGATGTGCGAATAGTTATGGACGACAGCTGTAAGAGTCCACTAAGATGTGTTTCTGATTGGTCAGAATTTGGGATCAAAAAGAAATGGTCACGTGCGTACGGGTATTTATGTAGTAGAATATATGCAGTGGAAGGCAAAATAACATAAACACATAACCACGTTTCGAACAAACATTGCATACCGGATTTGATTTATCCGACAAGATCTGTTCTGCAAAAGTATCACATAACATCAAATGTACGTCACACAGTCTGACCGAAAGTTAGTCCGGCACGAGGAGAGATCCAACAAAGAACACGGGTAGATTGCGTTGAGTAAAATTTTGAATCCTTTTAATAATTTGCCTGGACAAATGCTCAGAGTGGACAAACTAAATCAATTGTGGACCGATTTCGCTAGTAATGGTTCCGAGAATGATGGGCGAAAAATGGCCAAATGTGACGGGAGAAATCACGGTTTGGGGATGCGCACGTCGTGCGAAAATGTTTGCCTCAAATATTTCACAGGCACTGATATGACAATCGTATTTTTTATCAATGTGATAGCTGGCGAAATTAGCCAAAAGGCGACTGTAGTAAGCATTGTACAAGTATTCGCTGTCTTAATGCTAAGTATTGGTCAAGTTGTCGCATACAGCAATCCAATTGGAGTAGAATAAACTTGGAACTGGAATGATGATTTTTCAGGCCGATCATGTCAATATGATTCCCTAGCTTAGAAAGCAGTCAGTATGAATGAAATAAAAATGCTTGATTGCTCACTCATTCGTGATATTCGATCCCACTTTGATCGATGGGTTTTGACCAATAGTGACCAATCGATTGACATCGTGCAGCCAGAACGTGAATACTTCCGGTCCATTTCGTCACACCAACGGTAACTTCTCATTTGATAGTTTATGCTTAGTGACAGTCCCATTTTAGAAAATAATACATGCCGTCAATTCATGATTACCGAATATTAAAAGAACGCTATAAAGTTTGACACACTGGTGATTGGCCCGTTAATAAGGTAGCAAACTAGACAAGCAACCATAAGAAAAATATAATTCGACTCCTAATATATGTAGTTTGTTAGTGAACAATTGATCTCATGGTACAAACAACCAAAAACGGGGCAAAAACAATAGTGAAAATGTGAATTCGTTCCTTTCTTGTTCCAAAACACCAGTAGTAATTGTCAGTCCCACTCGGCGGTCTCTAGGTGAATTAAACCTCCGTCACTTTCAAGAATTCCAAGTTTCAAGTCCAAGATTTGGAAGTTATTTTGAAGGTAGATGGCTACTCGCCATCGTCTGACACCTTGTCATTCTTGATCCAATGAAACCGCATATGGTTTTGTGCTATTTCACGTTACACGGTTATGGGAATTGGTTATCCACTAGTTTCTGGCGGACATGGGAAATTTCTTTTCCAGGCACCCGTGATTCATGCATTTCAAGAAAACAACACGAATTGGGACAGGAAATCTGGAAGAATGATCAAAAGTCGAAAAAGGTCACTAAATGACATGTCTAAGATTAAAATGCCTTTTTGTGAAGTTTTGGTAGTTGAACTTAGTGTTTAGACGACAGATGTTTTATCGCCAGTTGTGGAGCCATTCCCACTGTGTGCGCGCGCTCACATTTACTAACGTTCCTCCTCATTTATGTGCGCCATTAGCCTTGACCTTTGACCCGGTCAACGACCTTAACCTCATTTTATTGCACGTTCGTTTTACAGCTTGTTTTGTTTCTCACGTGGAACGATCTTCGGGAAACCTTTTTTGGTTTTCAAATCTGGAAACTATATTACCCATTTGTACACCACTATCTTCCGGAAGAGGTTTGGCTGAATAAATCGATTAGTGTGATAGGACAGCAAACTGGTGTCCACAGCCTCGTTCGCTTCTGTCCCCTCGCGGGTTTTTCCTCTCTGGCCAATGCACAACAAAGGCAGATTGCAACGAAACGGTATTGCTCCACGCGAGCCGTACGCATGCTATATGGTTCATTCGATCGTTTCGTAATACCGCACGCAGGAGATTGAATACGTTTTCTTCTGGGACCGTGAATCGATGAGTGGTACTCATGCACTTGCTGCAGAATATGTTTCTGCTAAAAAGAAATGTCGTTTTCACAGGATTTTCAAGATATTTGGACGATTTGCTTAAATATTATTGCCAGTGCGTGCCTCATCTCGGGCGTAAACCCGAGAGCTGAGTATATGAAGAGATGGGAAATGTCCCATTAGTCATGCCTGTTTCCCAAAGTAAATTGGCTATCCGTGCGAAGTCATTAGTTCACTTCCATCATTTCGTTGTTTTTATGACATATCAAGATTTGATTACTGGCGGCCGTGCCAAAACTGAATCTTCTCTAAGACCTGGTATTGTCCACACAATTACTCACTGATTTTCAACGACCGCTTGAACACCTAGGCTATTGCCGCGCCAATCAAATTTGGCGCAATCAGGTTGCCGGTAAAAATAAATGACGAGAAATCTTTGTCCGTAAGTGAAATGCTAAAAGCGAACAGCCTGCGACACTTGAAACGACAGACACCCAATATGCGCACGTCGGATACCGTTTTTTCAACAGTGTTTATTCGATGAAGGATATAAGCGGTCAATTAAAAGTACAGGAAAGATATGGGTTCGACAGTGAAAGTGTGTCGTACGGTGACAAGCAGATCAATTGAGTCAAAATATTTTCAATTTTGTCGCATTTCCACTCCACTGGGACGGTAACGTTTATCATTCTAGGCTATTTTTATTTTTCGTGCTGATACAAAGACATCTAACATTATATGACTGTGCGACTCGCAGGGTCGAAACTTTACTAACAAGATTCGTTTCTAATTGTCCCATGCGAGTATGTTATTGTGACAGTGGAATTTTTTCGGGGATTTCCTCTCCCTTGGGATGTGTAAATCCTTTTCCCGTTACGGTCACACATGTTCCATACAATCAGATATACGGGTTGAAGTGTGAAACCCAATACACCTGTTTGTATTGGTTTATCTGACGCACGAACGTTCGTGTTCCCGTGTATTTGTCGTTCAGAAACTCGAACTTTTCACATCTGTTTCCAATAACGTGTTTGTTTTAGGCAACGTTCATTATGCTCCCGCGGATGTATTTCTTGTGTTTCGAAGAACATATGTTTTTAATTAGAGACAAACACGTGCATGTTAGTTTCCAAAACAAGTAAACTGACCGATGCACAATAACACAATTTAGCTAAAATGAAACAAAATCTTAGATTCCACTAGAAACCGCAAATAATATATATATATATATAATTATAAGCAAGTACACGGATAACTTTTGAAAATGTTTGTTTACTCGCTTACAAAACACCGGCTGTCTAGGCAACAGATGAAACTTTCGTTAGACCGGAAAATCTTGAAGTCCACTGTTGAAAGCTGATTTTTTTTAGCACACTGTCAGTCACGGGGAGGTAACATTTTCATGCTCGGGAATCAGAAAAAACCCAAGATTTTCGAGAAAGCGCGACCATTTTGCATTGGCGTTTCTCCATAGCATAGGTGAGTATAAATGAAACATTTGCATGATCGGTCTCGAGTAAATGGGATGCAAAACGTCCAATGAACTCGAAAGGATGTTTTTTTTTGTCTAAAACACTAAAATTGCAGTGAACGGAATAGAAATCAAATTCCACTTAGACACCAGGCTGAACTTCATCTGTCTGTCAAGATGCTACCAAATATTGCACATAGACTGACAAAAATAGAACTGTTTATATGGCCTAGTGTTAAGATCCATTCGTATGGAGAGTGTCATTGTTTCCAGTCACCAATTTCAAGATTGATCAATATCCTGTCATAAATAAGGCGATTAAATACATTATATTTAACGAATAAACTATGCCAAGAGCATGGTTTTCATTATGGAAATTAATTATATCCAAAGTGGCTACAAAGTTACTTATATTGATATTAGAATTTCACGACGGAAATTCCCTTCCATAGTCCTTTCACGGATTATTAATGAAATTTCGTCTGGATAGACTTGAATAACTTTTAAACGCTCCAAATTTCACCGGATAGGTGGTATGAATTAATCGCAGAACAAACCAGAGAATATAATTATCCTCTCCAATCTGAGCACCCGTTGATTTTGTTGATGAATGAATGACAAGCGTTGACCTAGAAAACACTTAGAAAATGGAAATTTCTAGAACGAAATTCCCCGATATAGTTGTCCCGCTTTCCACTTCCCGTCCACTCTTGCATGAATAAAATTCAAAGATTCTTACCAGTAGATCAAAAGCGAATACACACTGGATAGGGGAATTTCATCCTCGTGGTAAAGGAGATATTTCGTTCATCCCGAGAAAGGAGCCAGTGTAGGGAAGCGGTCGTGTCTCCAAAAGAACCTTCGTGCTTCACTCTATCAGAATTAGCCAAACGCATTTTCTAACTTTTTCGGATAAAAGTACACTTGCGCGGTGGGCATGCTTCGTTTAAAATCCCACCACGGCTTGAATCTTGATTCTACTCAATATAGGTTTCATTTCGTGGTGAGTTAATTAAAGGAGGTACCAATTCAACGAATACTGACTTCGAAGTTCTAAAGTTTCTTGTAGTATGATTGATAAACAATTTCACCTTGGAAATTCTGGGTCCCGGATAGAAAAGACCCAAATATTACCAAACAGTAGTGATATGGCCATTAGTAATCCCGGTTTATTCATGCTGGACGCCTAGCAATACATTGCGCTAAATTACTGTGAATACATCTCATCATTGGTTTCCTAGCGAGCTCATGATGCATCATGGTTGAGACACACATACGATGACCCAAGTGGAATATTGATCTAATTCTTGACCTTTTTGCTTAATAGATAAACCCAAAAGCATGCGGCGTATTATCTAAAAAAATTGCCATTTCTCAATGAATAAAAGGAACACAAGTTCACGTGTTTGCTTTTCTATGCTGTTGACTACTTTATTGGAAATTGCACAGCTGACATTTGAGTTTCGATAAAACCTGTATTATATATAAAAATAAATATCTATATATCGATGTGCTTCATACTGAAAGTTCGTCATCTAGAAAGAATAAAGCAAGCATTTTGGGAAAAAATGAGTCATATTTCAAAATGACTTTAACTGTGGCTTTAGGTCAGTAGACGATTGACCTGTTGTGCTCCGCGAGTACACTGGACCACAGAAGATGCATACAAAGGCCTCGCATGTTGTCTTCGTGATATTTTGATGGAAAAATGTGGAACTCATTAGAATCAAAGCAACAAAACCTCTAGCCAAAATGTGTTCGTGGATAAGGGCAAATAATAAACCTCTTCAGCAATAGGTCGGCAGACATGGAATTCTAGTGAATCCAGTTATGAAAAACGAATGACAAAATTGGCAATCCACATATTATGAATAGCTAAAATCATAGATTGTTTGGACTTCAGCTCAAGGGAAAGGATGTTTGCAAATCATCCAAGCAGTTGTTATTAGATTTCTAACAGTCAGTATGATTTGACGTTGTTTTTCCAAACAAAACAACCACAATGATACCACTGCTCCCGTTAGGGCCAGCGATCAAAACAAAGTCGTTTTTACCTAGCTAACAGTACTGACAACCAGTCCATGGAATTTCAAAACCGGAGAATCTAATTTGCCTTCAAAACTGGGATTCGAACCCATTCCGTCGGTTAAGTGTCCTAATGCATAGATGAAAAAAGAAAGGTGAAAGTATCGATTTTCGAGTTCGTCCACCTCGCCGAATGTTCCCCAACTCGTAGATTGGTATTTTTCGAGATACCAGAATGGTTTTGTGGCCGAGTGCAACGTTATAATGGAAGCGAATTACTTACTATATTGCGAGTTTATGATTTGTGCACATGATGAATGATCCAGTTTAGTTCTCGCATTCGAATCAATGAACGGTGCTATTGGGTCAAGCAATTTATCTTTGCTTTGAAATCGATTCAAATGAAATGGAGAAAATTTCAAACAATTTCCCGTCTTGACACTAATTTGTTTTGGAGAAATTTTACTTTAACAATTCTGGTCACTGTAACGGTCTGGTCATGTCAAACTGGTGATCAGCCCCCCGGATCAGGTATGGTACAGGACCTGACAGTTTCTATTGGTGGCAGTTGAAAAGCAATCAATTCTGGCTCATACACCGTGGCTCATGCGGGGAGCTCTTCGCACGCTCAGGAAATAGTGAGCACAAATGAAAAGAATTCTACCGTTCAGATCACAGGAAAGCGTTGCAATAAAGTTCAGTAACCCGAAACCCTGGATAGGAGTTGAAATAGCATATCAAGAGGCAAATTCTAAAATAGTTAGGTGGTTACTCCATCGCAGAAGGCATCAAGACAGTTTGAATATAATAACAAAACCATAGGACCAAACAATTCACTCATACGACTCGACCATAGGGTTGCCTTACAATCTCAATAGAAATTCATAGGCTTAAGTGAATAGTAATAGTAAAATAATAGAACAATCTCACTGTTCAACATGACTGACATGCTGGCATGCTATTTTCCGTTGGTGACTGGATACTTCTTACACTGTCACCGTTATTTTCCCGACTGGTGATATTCATGTGACCTAGATAAACGGAAACAATCAATAATGGATTAAGAGAAAAGACAACCAAGAAACAGACAAACTTAACCTTAGGGCAACAAGAAAATTAACATAAATAACGCGATAAGATGTTTGTGTTGGGTATATGCTTTGTATTTCTTGGAGAAACCATCCCACGAAATTGCACTGAACTTGCTATGAACCCGAGAACGAGATATTCACAGTAAGTTCAAAGTCCTTGATGCAGAGTAAATTCCGACTGAGGTTCATGTCGAGGAATCCACTGCATTACTGACTTGAAGGAAAAGCTTTGACATATTTTCTAGTCACTTGTTTTTTGCTATTATTCGGTTTATTTTACTTCAGACTTCACAGCCGTTTGCCTGATACGTTCTGCTTTTGGTTCCCGTTTCATAATGCCGTCTACTCGAAAAGGATTATTGAACGAGAAATAGTGGAACGTCAGCTAGAAGCAATACGTTGGCGAAATGCATGGAAGAGAAAAGATATCGAGTATAAGAAGGTCAGTGACTGGAGGATTGAGCCGTAGCACGTTGTCCACGGGGAGATCTCGTGAACCCTTACCCGATAGGGTAACAGGGCCTACATTAATCAGTTCATGGTTGAAGATTTCACGTCACTGAAACGCAACTTTCATCAATTGCTTGCCTCAAACAATTGGGTATAGTGCAGCTGTACTTCTGTGAGCTTGCCTCACCGACATTCAGGCAATGAGGTATAAGCAGTGGTTATTCAGTAGCGATAAAACCCTGAATAATATCAAAAAATATCCACGAGTAACTCAGAAAGCTCTTGTAATTCAAGTTAAACTGTCTCGCATGGCATCTGATGCTAGCAGATTTGGGCTTACACGGACGAAAAACACGAATCCCCTTTCCTGAACTGTATTTCACCTAGGTCAAAAACATGTGTTGACCGACTTTAGGCAATGGCAATACAAAACATCACAATCGCCAACAGAACTACACAAACAGTCAATTCATCTACAAGAATAAGAACGACTATACGCATACGTGTGCAATTTGTTTAATCTCATTTTTTCCCGAAGTTTCCCTTTGAACTCCGTCCAAGATGTACGCAGGAGTCTAACACCATGAGACCAGTCATTGTGCAGAGCGGGTGTCTGGCTTTCTATTTTTTGGTATTTCCGATTTCGATGTTCGGTCAATCATTGTGGAGCACACAGAAATGGGGTCTGTGTAATCCAATTCCGAGAGT
>LUCM01008701.1:154594-165144 GCA_008360955.1 Fasciolopsis buskii | reverse complement strand
TTGTACACATTTCACATAATTCTCAATGTTAACAATTCAGGCGGTCCATTACTCTAACAATTTGATTTTTGACTTATACGGTTTCATGTGATATCATCGCTCAACTCGCCATAAAGAAACCATGGAAACACTGTACAGATGTTTCATCCTTGTTAGGAATCATCAGCAGTGCTTCGATGGTTTCTTATTGTCGAGTTGAGAGATGATATCACATGAAACCGTATAAGTCAAAAATCAAATTGTTAGAGTAATGGACCGCCCTGAATTGTTAACATTGAGAATTATGTGAAATGTGTACAACCCACATTTGTACTTTATGCAGTCGCTTTGAGTCTGGTTGGAAACGCGCCGACTTTTGGGGGCACCGAGTGAATAATGCTTAGTTGTATGCCTATTTCTACTGATTGCTTTATAAGGATCAGTACCAAAAACACAATCCGATTGTCGAAATTTTTTGACGTGTTTAATGCGGAATCGAGAGACGTTTTAAAAGTTAAAATTCTTTGGTTGAGAAAACGAAGTGCGAATGTTTGTCGTTTCGATATGGATGCCATCTAGGTTGCAATGATCTATCAGGTGACCGGTTTCTGAAATCTCCATTCCATTACAAAATAGATCGAAATTGATCTGTGTCCTGCTGTTAGGACATAGGTCGAACTTGCATGGGCCTCGGATAGCTCGAAGTGAGCAACAAACGCATGGGAACCACAATACCTCCAGCTGTCAGATTGAGACGAGACCATTCGAAATGGAAGTTTTCGGAAGTTGGCTGGAAGTTTTCGGCTGATCCTCGACACCAGTGACCAATGCAATACGGGGGGGTTTGTGCTCAACTTTGTGAGCCGATATCGCATTTTGCTACATATGTTTGCGTTTGCCAGAACCAGTCTATGGACACAGCAAACTTAGATGAAGTGGTCAATGTTGTGGATGCACAAAGCTCGGATAGCGAACGGGTCCCTAATATTTTGTTCAGTCTGTCTCCGGAAAGCAAAAATGAGCATTGAACTAACCAACGATGACGACCAGTTCCGTTAGACAAGCTCCGAAGTAGTCGATACAAGTTCCGGTAGAACTCGTCTCAAAACTTTAAACGGTTACATAAACTTACAGTGAACAGACGACACTTCTATCGATTTTCATTGCCAAATACAGAATCGGTCAACCGAACTGCACAGAAACTGCTAATAATTCAGATCCAGTCTAGTGGTGCGCGCTGTGCTCGTATGCTCAGAGTGATCCCAATACTAACCTAACTACGAGCACTAGAAACCCGATCACCAAGTATGCAAAGAAAGCAAAGGAATGATGTTGTACCTGGGGTACGAAAAGTGATCACAGAAGTGGGACCTTTTAGGCTTTTTCGGAGAAACAGCATAAATGAATTTAAAACTTTTCAGGAATTCTAGAAAGATCAGATTGTCCCCCCATCTAGTGCCTACACTAAAGGCTGCTAGGTCCATTAAGCGCTTAGGTTTGAATAATGTGTCCAGTTTGCTTTCTATCGTTTGACTAATTACGGCTTTAACCTAGTGAACCGAGGTGTGATCATTGATGTCTCGTATGATTCCTGGACCGGAAGAATGAAGATTGGTAAGGTTCTCTATAGAACCGGTGCCGGAGACAATCTAGCGAGCTATACTACTTATAAAAGCGGTGGTTATTCCTTGCAGGTTCTAATCAGAATTTTGGATTCAATATCTGGGGCACACAGCACTGGGACGTCAGAAATTTAACAGGAGCCATCGGGAGAACGTTTTTTTCTGCTCATCCTGCTTGAAGCCGTGGTCGCGACGAGGGGTTCAGTGCGGAATTTATGGGAAGCGATTGTGCATGTGCGATTATGCAGTTCGGTTGCTTAGCAAAAGGGTCAGCCCAGTTGGTCTTAACAAGGACCTGTTCGCTTCGAGACCGTGGTGACTGAGTGGAACTCCATCTTCACAGGTCGATAATTACTCAATGAAACTTTTCGATCCAGTTGCCTATCTAAACCGAATGCAAGGGGCCAGGTTATGATCTGCCGTCCTGGAGTTGGTTGGTTCAGTGTTGATAATAGCGGATACACTAATTGGGTTACGGCTCACACTTGTTTCACACTTGTGTTGTCTACTTCAACTTCTGTTGCTGGCGAATCCCGTCGAAGATCGCTGACCCGCATGCGAGATAAGTGCATGAGTAGGCGACAGTTTCGTCCGATCTGTACTCACTGATTTTTCTGATAGGTTTGAATCTTCGCACCGAGATAATCCATCATGCATAGCTCGTAAGGTAATTGGAGACTCGCGGCCTGTCTCATCACATTAAGGTGCAGTTTGTTTGTCGAAATCAACTACCTAACAACCCATTTTGGAGAATTTGAAATCACACTCGCTGGGTATCAACGACTGAGTATTGTCAGTCCAGTACGAAATGTCGGGTGTTTCGAGATAGGCTGGAGTGTCAAAACCAGTAGATTATGACTGTTCATAATTTTCCGATAGGGATCATGTTTGAAATGATGGATTATCCGAAAATTCGACCGGGATAGTGTCTTGAAAATGATAGTTGAGCATAGCTTATCACAGCTTATTTGTGGAGTTTCCTTTTTTATTTGAAGCAACTAGGCTACATTTGAATTTGTTCATCGAACGTGAGCATTTAAACATTTGGTCGTCGACGGTCAAGCACATGACATCTTAATGCCTGGACATGACTTGAGTGTTCGGGGAATCGCACTGCCGGTCACTGGTTGAGACCTGATTACCATGAACATCATTCTTCTCCGTTTTATTGTTATTGATACTTCTGGGTGTAAGATGATTTTTTCCTTACATTTGTCAAATCATGTTCGCAAAATCCATCCAATGGGTCGGCGTAAGGAGAGAGGACCAATCCGTTTGAAAACTGATGGTTTTTATTCCCCATCATGTTCAACTTAATCTTGTCTGTGCGTGTTGTCGCGTTGAATGACGTTCGATCAAGGTCGAGTCACGCAAATGATTTACGTTGACCATAGCCATTGGTACACGAATGCGGTTATCCTAACTAAAGTCAACCATGAATAAGAATTTCCACTAGTTGAATGATTTGTACTCAATAGATCCGCTTCTATTGAAAGGAAATAATTTAAATAAACAAAAAACGCAAGTGGTAAATTAGAAAGGATGACCAGAAAAAAAAGTTTCTTTGATTGTGCCTAGATTTCTCGACAGTTTAGTCAATCGTTCCTGGAGAAATAATGGATTTTTGACGAGGCATATTGTGTTCGGTAGGCTTTGGGGCAAAATTAAATCTAGCAAGCATTGTATTCGGTCAGTGATTTTTTGTTTTTCTGCTACGCTACGCGACGCGACCCGACGCGGGCTAAGTTCGAATCATTCATACACGAGAAACGTTCAATCCCTGGACGAGGGCCTTTGTCTTTTGATTCGGGGACAATAGATCTGTTTTGACAAACGGAAACGATGAATGCAAGTGAGCTCGATTTGTCTCATTTCTCGTGCACAAAAGCCGAAATATCAATTGTTGAACAAAGACAATGAACCGTGACCAATAGTGTAGAAAGACATAAAAACGGCGCTTGATCACACGGCCGTGGAAATGTTTGTGCCACGCTATCCCGACGAAGAACTCATTTTCTGTGAGTTAACCGGATTTTACGTGGACCCGAACAAACTCGCACGAGTTTTTAAGAACACATTTTAAATAGAGTCATTTTAGACGATAGTTTTGCTAATATCAAACAAGCATATCGTTCCAGATTGGTAGAGTTCCCTAATATAACATTCAAGTATCCGTTTTTCGTGTTAAGTCTTATAATAGTCGTAGAAAATACGAAGAAGATTATTTAGTTAAATGATAATCAAAAAGTAACTAAGACCAGTCCCATTTACGATTGAATCGGTCTGCCACAGACTCCCCGGCTGGGTAACCAAAAGTGTATAATCTAAATTTCCAAGTACCGGTCAGATAGAGTATGATTGTTCAATTCAAGTTCATTGGGTAAATTAGATATCTCAACCCCAGTGAGGTGCTTGCAACATTCAGTAATGTCGATGCTTTTTTCATCAGGGTTTCTCCGAACGAGATAGTTCTCATCTAAAGTGTTCATTATAATTTTTGTTGGACTAAACTTTTACCTAACCAAAACGACAAGTCTCGATGGCGATTTGCTTGAAGAAGCTGATGGTATTGTCATTTAAACCTTCTCTCGGGCCAATTGAACTTCTCCACTGTGTACAAAATGTACAAATAATACATCTTTCCGTGTACACAATAAGTTCCAAGTACACTAAGTTCCCGAGGATGCAAAAACTCGATCACCGTGACAGATATTCTGCAATGTAATACTATAACTGAACTTTCAGTGCAATCTCAGCGGACGTCCACTAATATCCTTGCATTACTATCCAAGGTAAACTCGGGCAATATTGTCATGTGTCGTAATAGCTGTCGAATGGACAAGAAGGCAGTATATACTCGTTCACAAAATCCATTATCATACGATGCGAATGGATGACCGCAAACGTGTTCATTCTTTTACATGTTACTACTGGTCCACGTTTATTATTCGGACCAAATGAAAGTGGTGATTTTATCACAAACAGGAACTATGTGTCTAAGATCCTCATTCACTTTAACTCACATTCAAGCTTCCCTTTTCCACAAAACTCTATGATTTGATGTTGTTCAAATCGGGAATTCGTTGCACACCAATCATAGAATATCGATTTTTTCAAACTCGGGTGCAATTTTGTTTCGGAAGCATTTGCCCTGGAAACAATTCCATTCTAAACAGAATTAACCTTACCCCCGGTTTCTATCCTGTCTACTGCTTTGCCAAGGCTTTGCCTGTGACCAGAAATCTGGCCACGTAAGCGTAGATGATCCATTGTCAAACCATTCTGTATTTCTTGGTTGTCCCGAGAGATTTCGAATCGGTCTCTATTGCAGACATTTGAATTTTCCTTTTCAATTCAAAATAACATTTATTGCCTTTCTATACCATTCCCAGTGGGACAATCTCGTTTGTGATGTTGTTAAACTCGTCATACTGACCTTTGGTTTCTTGAATGGGAGTACCGATACTGAAACTCGATTGAGCCGTGCCGACTACGACTGATGGCGCTGTCTTTCGCCCTTTAATCTCTGATCATTTGCCATCTTTATTAGTGAAACCATAGTGTAGATATTTTGCAAGACTGTGGTCCAAACCGAACTTGGGCTGCATGGTTGGGGAAATTGACCTGGAGGAGAAGGATTCGAACGCGAGAACTTCAGGTTGAAATGCAACGATGTCGACCTCGCAACCACCGCCGAGTCCGTACTCGGCCTGCATGACCAAAGACCGTAAGAAGAACAATACAACTGGAAATCACTTTCGAATTGGACCGGAAGTCGCTGATATCCATGTATATGTATACATATATATATATATATTGTATCATCATAGCTGCGCACGTTAGCTTCTCCTTGGAGAATTCACAGATGAAAGACGATTGTGATTAGTTAATTCGTCTGTTGGGCCGTGTCAACCGAAGGAATAAAGGCAGAATGCTACAAAAATAGGTATAAATTGTGACTAGAACCCAGATAAGTGAACAAACACACAATCGGTTTCGCGTTTATTGCTGCTTGCCAGGCATACACACTCGGTACACTCCTGTCCGGATTCCAGCGAAATGCATCGATTCGGACTGCACAAGCAAAAAGTGCTGGGTACGCATACCTAACAAGCAGCAATAGCCACAAAACCGGTCGCGGGCTTCCGAGAGAATTTTGATCACGAACTTAGGCATCATTTATATTTAATAGACATATAGTGTGCGTGTATGTGGGTACAGTTTCACGAAAGCTATTAACAGGTTTTGCAATTATTACACCACATCAAGTGTGCGTACTTAAGAAAGCGGTCACTCGATTCTGGAAAGGTTTTGGCCATAAGTCGAGACACTACTCAGCCTCAGTGAAATCACGAAGCGGGGTTTGGGCGAAAGTCTATTTTAGCTTAGTGCTTTAACCCATTCATAAGGCTCTTCAGTCTTTTTTGTGATATCTGTGAACCTATCACCTTTGAAAGATAAATAAATAAATGTACTACATTATCTTTTCGACTAGGGTTGCCATTTTCGACGAAGCACCTTTCTCACCGCTTGAAATATCACATCAACGATCTCGTCTGTCTTTTATTTTTCATGAAATAATTCACTATATGATATCAAAATTCAATTGGCTATTAAGAACCGTTGCAATCACTGCACAGCCGATTTATTATCAGAAGCTTGGATAATTGCAGAGTAGGAGTAGTAGTCCATTCTCAGTGCCTTCATCGTACTTAAGCTACGTGCACAGGAGTCATCCATCAGTAGGGGTCGATTGCTTTGCGTCAGCCGTCCGTGGCCGTGCGAATCAATGACGAATGCGTGCAGCATCTTGTGGTGAAATTCCTCAACATCCGTTGAGACCCTGCCCAGTAGCGTAATGGCTAATGCGTTCGACTCAAAATCGTCCTTCCGGGTTCACCTCCCAGTATGGACCTGTTGAATATGCACTATCCTGACCAAGAATCAATCAACTGTACAATGCCTCTTTGGTTTGTTATTGTACAGCCAAGCATTGAAAACATGTAATCGCCCACCTCGAATGCATTTTCTTTTGTTCAGTTTTTGAGGAACTTAATTAGATTTGTTTTCACATGTAAACAAATAATACTAGGTAGATGGAACACAGATACAGATAGATTCTAGTAACCATAATGTCTCCACTCATGATTAAATAAGATTCTCGTGCTACCTGACAATGATTCGGAATGTTTTCATCTAACCGAAATGGCTGCAGTCATGTACAGTAGTATATGTAGTAGTAGCAGTAGTGTGTTGTAGTAGTATGGGAAAAACTCGTGATAACTAGTGTGGTTTGATAAGTACAAAATTGCAAGCAGATTGTTAATGGATTGCACAAGCACCGCTCACGAATGATGTCTGACACAGTTTAAAAGATTTTATTTTGCCGATGGAACTCATAGCCACCTAGCCCAGGCGCACTTCATCCGCACTTCAGCGAACAGACGAATACTTGCTCACTTATCGTATGAACTAGTTCGCTAATCATCTTGAGTTGCAGACGTGTATGAGGCCCTTTTTACGCACGCACGCACGCGCGCACACACAAGCACAAACACACACATAAACACACAATGAAAACTAATGGTCTGGACTGATGATCTAGCATTTTATTATGCAAACGCGACGTTCAAAGTGATTTTTGGAAAAGCATCTGTGTAATAGATATGAATTAATTGGTGGCTAAAGGACTGTATGACAGCGAGAGTGTAGCGCATGCTGGAGAAGTCATCTCGTGAGAAGCTCATGGTCAGCTGGTTTTTTAATGACTCAATATTTTACATTTATCCAAAAGGCTCGGATCCCATATACTTATCCATAGTTGAACCTGATTTCGAGAACCGTTTTGAGTCATGTATCTCTGTGTTGCGTCAACTTCATACTAATCGTAACCGATATTGGCCGAGCCGTCATCATAGTGACATTGTAACCTATGGGTTGCGGATTGGAATCCCCTCACGGCCGGTCAACGTCGCGACCTAGTAGCCTTCTGTTGAGTGCGACGATCTTCCCGGAACTACGGCTTTATTAACAAAGGAATTGCAAGGCAGAAAAACAACGAGTTGTCCAATGGTTTCGTTTAAAAGCAGCTCGACCGTATACCAATTGTTGACCATACCAAATGACATTACTTCATTCTATTTGTTATTAGGCATTCTGCCTAAGAGAAATGATTTCACTAGTACAATGTGTTGATTAGTTCAGAGAGGGGAGGTATACGGTCGCGAATAATATGTACGGAACGAGACTGAACACAACTAACGTTACATTTTCACCGGTCTGGTGCATTTTACTCGACGAACAAAGCGCAGTGGAAACAAAAATTACATGTCCAACGATTTATCCAGACGTCAACTCCAAATGTAATGAGTTTGATGGTGGGGCGACCTATGCAGGAAATCTGCACTGAACATTTTTCTTCTCTCGATAATGACCAACAACAAAATTCAAAATTTGTCAGGTTTCTTAAATATTTTTAGACTGATGTTGCCTCGAGGTTTTAAAAGTGAGTTCTGGCGGTTCTCATGAAGTATTGATTTCTCAGACTGAAATTCTTGTCACGAATAATTCATCATTAAATACCTCGGCATTGTTTGTGCACTACTGCATTTGACTGTGGTCTTTTGTCATCTGAGAATGATTAGATTTCGTTTAATTGTTTAGATGCACTGGAACTAGTGTTGGAACTAGTTGATCTTAAGCTGATAGTGCAAATAGCAGGAGCATGATCTTTCTACTGACGAGTTTGTTTGTCGAAGTTGAACTATGGGATCCATTTGGATTTGTGAGCATTCGGTGATTCGCTTTTGCATGTAAGCCAAAGTGAAGAATGGAGTCCTAGTTGCGGATTTGGGAAATTTGTTCCCGTTAGTTTAATTTCCCGGCACTTCGATCAAACTGCGCACTATCCACGATTGATTTGGAGAGAGCCAGGCTTCCGAATGCCCTGTTGAGTACCTCATGGTTGCTACTTTAGAAATTGAAAGTTCATTTTGAACCAAGTTGTATTCGTCTTGTTATTGGTGGTCGAAAATAGGAGAGGGTATTATCGTCGTTTGTGGCAAGTTTGTGTTTCCGCATTCATGTAAGTTTTACTATAGTCCATTGATTTCATTCTGTCTATGTTGATTTTTTTTCTTTTCTCTACTTCCAAGGTGCTCCTTTGTTCCAAACCATACCCGGATTTTGGACGATTTTTTCCGACTGCTTTATGGGTGAATAAGTCTCGGGGTCATTTTTAATATGTTCCAGGTATGTGAGCAAATGGTTCTTTAGCTAGGTTGTTCTGTTTCCTTTATTCTATTATTATTCCTAGAAAAAATCGCAAGTATTCGTTTTGTTGGAACTTCTTGATAATCGCTTTCCTTTTTCAGATTTCCAGGCTCTGAACTCAATGCACTGGGTCATCACAGAGCAAATAATAGACCATCTGGAAGAATATGACATTGTCTGCGGATCCTAACGGGGAGTTACGCACACACGCTCATGTTTGTGGCATAATTCTGAGTTAAGCTGACCAGGTAACTAAGAGAATGGACGAGAAAGAAAAAGACAAATCTGAAATGTTTTACCCGGGATTTATGAAAGCTTGCCGTTGTGTTTATCATTGTCTGCTTTTGGGGAAAATAAAATCATTTCGTTTTTCGAAACATGTGGTGCAATGCGTGGAAGAATGTATCATTGTAAGGTCATTTGAGGCAAGCTTGGGAAGGTGTGAGTTCGTCGGAAGACAAGTACAAAAAGGGCGTATCGCAGGATTCGGCTCTCGAGACACTGCCTTTCCTGATCTAAATGGATGACCTGGACAAGAATCTGGTGAACCTGTGCTTCAAATTCGCAGATGATTTGGCAATCTTCGGCAAGGAAAGTCATGGAATAATGTTAGCCGATGTGAACAGAATATGTCAATGGACAAGTTAGTGTCACTCGCTAGTCAACATAGTGTGCTCAGTTGGTGCGCGAGTGTGAGATCTACATAGCGCGCGAAAACTGGGACCTTAGTGCCGGTCCAAGAAAAGACAGTCAAAGGACATAATTAAGAATTTTGCAGCGTCAGTCCTGGTCACCTCCAGAGTCCTGTTTCGACTCAGAAGATTAGTCAGTATTGTTGCTTCGTTTTAAGGTGTTCACCCGACCGCAATTGTAGGACTGTATGCATGTATGGTGGATGAACTTATTTGTTGATATTTCCTGCAAGACAATCATTGTTCGACAAGCCTTATAAGAAAACAGCTGGAAACATGCACATCACCAACCAAGACGAAGAAAGAAAAGAAGAAAACTGCCCTAGTAAGATTCCGGTACAGCTCGGGCACTTTGGAAGCAATAAGAAAGGACCTCAGTGATTGTGACATCCACACTTTCTTCCACCTATCAAAGGCAGAACCAAAACAACTGCATCTACAAAATCCGTTGCAAGGACTGTCCAGCAGAATACAATGGACAAACCAGCAGACAACTGAAAACACGGAGAACAGAACATAAATAGAAAGAAAAGTTCAAACCTTCGGACAAGACAACCTTATCGAAACTTGAGCGCGATTCAACCATCGCTCCGTATGCCACAGCAATGTTAGTTGACCTCACCATCATGGCAGCGCATGACTTGAAGGACAACAAATCTCTCACCCGTCACACAGTACAAAGTAAACCTACACATACATACACGCACCTTAACATCTGTTGGCATGTAAACACTCCCTCAGTTAGTTGACTGTGAATTTTGCCTTGAGAAAGACTATGCACGGTCGTCGAAACGTTGACGAATTACAACAACCAACAACGTTGTTGGTTGTTGTTCACAATAAAATACCAATACATGGGACATGGATTTTTTGATGTGCTCCTTACGTCGTTCGGTCCTCGTGTTTAAAATTTCAAAAGACATTCACGAGGTGGTTTCCGGGACCACGATAGCAACCCTCACCAAGAGGAGATTAGACAATGATG